>JAURVB010005587.1:0-38541 GCA_033002965.1 Piper betle
AAGTTTGTATCTACAGATAATAAATCTGAAGATATGAGTATCTTAATTAAACAAAATAATTATACACATATGCATTTACAGACGATAGCTTCTCAACTATCCAATATAGAGGAAACTTGGTTACCTAGAGCAAAGGATAAAGGTAAGATAGATGAAGTAATAGGAACAAGTTTGCTTCAGTCTGCCCTAATAAAACCTCCTACTATAACGAAAAAATTTAATACAAGACCTCCATTAACTAACGAATTCTTAGAAAAATTAACAGATAAATTAGGTCACTTAAACATAAAAGATTCTATAAAGGTAGTCAAATATCATGAAACTGATTTAAAAAGTCAGTTTATGGATAGTATAAATGAAGTAAAACCTCTAGTACAACCTTTACCTTTTAGTAGAAATTATTATCAAAGACCAACTCCCGCTACAGTATTATTTGAAGAAAGTAATCAATCTGTATTAAGTTATAATGGAAAATCTATTTATGAATGGAATCTTGATGGATTCTCAGAATATCAGATACTTACATTATTACATAATATGTTAATGTATGCTACTATTTGTAGAACTAATAATAATTCAGATAGACAAATAGCTGAAATGATAATAGCTGGCTTTTCAGGACAATTGAAAGGTTGGTGGGATAATAATTTAACTACTGCACAAAAATTAGAAATTTTAAGTGCTATAAAAGTAGAACCAAGTACAAATCAACCTATAGAAGATACTGTATATACGTTAATTCAAACCATACTAAGACATTTTATTGGAGAATTAACTAGTTTAAAAGAAAGAATTAAAGAATTAATATTAAATTTAAGATGCCCTAATTTAACACATTTTAGATGGTATAAAGATACATTTCAAACTTTGTTATATCAAAGAGAAGACTCTAATAATGATATTTGGAAGGAAAGATTTATTTCAGGTTTACCTACCTTATTTGCAGAAAAGGTAAGAAATAAACTTAGAAGTTTACATAATGAGATAATTCCTTATGAACAATATACCTTCGGACAACTAGTAGGACAAGTAATAAATGAAGGATTAAGTTTATATAATGATTTAAAATTAAAAGCCAATTAAAGAAACAAAAGTAAAAGAGAATTAGGAAAATTTTATATATAAAACAACAAGCGATGCGGTAGAAGCAGTTGCCCGAAAAATCCAACCAAAGCAAACGTAACGATGACATATCACTTACATTGCTTCTCCCTGGCCGACAAGCCCCACCGGCCGACTAGTCAAGATGCTACATTTCTCTCTCAAACTGGGTGTTCATTGTTCATCTAGCTGATCAAGCATCCAATCTATAGCTGCCTAAAGGCGACGGAAACAATCAAGGTCCATAGTCAGATCGTTGAAAGAAATTTTGGGTCGATTTTACTTCTTCCAATCAGTATTGTTTTATATGTTTTTTTAAGAATGTTTTGCTTATAGATGTTGAACTTGCAGAATACTTTGCTAATAGATGTTGAACTTGCAGATGGTTTCCTTTTGTTTGATGATTGGTGTTTCTCTAAAACAAAACAGGATAGATCATAGAGATGGGAGACGTCCCGGAAAATTCTGTAATTGTTTACTTGATAGAAAGAACTCCATTATTTTAGCCAGTTATCAAATATTTACATGTCAAGGTTTCGTCTCATCAAAGTTCGTCAAGAGTACTGGTAGATGTCAGCTCCATTGATTTATCAACGACCATTCTTGGGTACAAAACTGTTGCTCCAATTCTGGTTGCCCCCACAGGGATGCACAAGCTGGCACACCCAGATGGTCTAACTTCTTTGACAATTTGGATTACTTATATATTGAGTATTGACTGCTTGACTGCTATTGATGAACATCTCTTTTGGTTTAATCAGGGGAGGTGGCAACAGCTAGAGCTGCGGCTGCATCCAACACAATCATGGTAAAGCATCGGTTTTCGGTAATCAAGTGGTTTCTATGTCAAACTTTGTACATCGGTCATTGGGTCATTGATTGATTATGTTCTAGAACTTAAATATTTTCCTAGGTGTTGTCATTTTCACTGCAAGCTGCAATGCCATTCGTTTCTATCAATTATACGTAAGATGTTATTTGGTCCTAGTTATATGTGCCGTTGTTGTTGCTATTTTTTGCTCTTTGTTTACGAATAAATTGCTTTTCACAACCAGGTTTATAAAAGACGAGATATTGCCGCAACACTAGTACATAAGACTGAGAAATATGGGTTCAAAGCTATAGCTCTTACTGTTGATACACCAAGGTTTGGTAGAACGGAAGCAGACATAAAAAAAGGAAAGAATTTTGTTTCTAATGCTGTTATATTTTCAGCAAACTGGGAGTTATCATACGTATGAATATATTGCTAACTTTTTCCAGCAGATTGGATTTACCTATGTAGTCTTCTATCTGTGGATGTGGATGCTGTGAGTATAGTTCTTGCTCCCAACTCGTTCATTTGTTAGGCAGTCTCCTTTGGCAATTGTAGCTTGTTCTTCCAAATAAATGCTTTCACTGTTAGTGTTGTTGGCAAGGACCTATTCTGCAAATAAAATTTTAAATGACCCAACGCCCTTTGATACTAGTGTTCTCTTTACATGGTTCAAATGGGCAGCACAAGAACTTGAGAAGTTTTTGTTCACCTAGAATAATATGTGCAAATATTTTCAACCAATGATAGAGTAGAGTTTGGGCATTAAATATCCTGATAACTGTGACATGCTATGTACAAATCTCTCATTTCTTGACAATCAATTAAGATTGGGAATGTATGTCATGGAATAAAAAAAATGCAACTTGTAAAATTTGTGATAATTGACTATGCAGGGTTTTAGAAGGTTTGAAAACCTCCACTTTCCTAAACAACCCTAGACCTCTCTTAGCTGTAAGAAGTTATGAGAAATTTAGAATGACTTACAAGACTTTTATGTTCATTTGCAAAATTGGTACATTTTTCAGGCCAATCCTTTTTGTAGTCTTCTTCAGGTTGGAGGTTCTAAACTTGAAGCTTTTGCCTCTGCCACAATGGATCCCTCTCTGAATTGGAAGGCTTTCTTTTGTATTAGCAATATCAATTATCCTTTTTACACGAAGACATATCAAAGTATTAGTTTTTTTTTATGAAGTCAAAGTGGTTGCTTTTCTGTATCTTAAATGCTATGTACCAGGACACCTTGTGATTAATTTTCTCTCATCACAAACTGAAAGATATTGCCTCATAAATTTCATGCTTTAACGATGCAATTTCCACTAAAATTTTCCCAATAGTACAACAGTTATAAATTCCTCCCAAAAAAGTGATTAATCCCTTTCCCTTAGTATATGTTGCCAGACATTAACAGGTTGAATCGATTACAAACTTGCTCATTAATCTCTCTCTTTTTAATATTTTTTGGCACATAGAGTGGTTGAAATCCATTACAAAATTGCCCATCTTGATCAAGGGTGTGCTTACTGCTGAAGATGGTAAATCATTCATTTCCAATATGTGACTGTCCAATATTTGTGATTTGACGAAAACAAGTATGTTATTCTCCTTCAAAAACTTAAGTGTACAACAATGGCAGCTAAAAAGGCAGTGGAGTCAGGAGTCAGTGGGGTGATAGTTTCAAACCATGGAGCTCGCCAGCTTGATTATTCCCCTGCCACAATAATTGTTCCTGAAGAGGTAACATTTTAAATTCTCACCTGTTGGTTGTTTATACTTCATCACCTTAAGCTTTTAAACCTTTTTTTGCCGAAGAATGTTTTCCTGTTTATCTGATACAGTAAGTAGCTTTGTTTGATCATAACAAGATAATAAAACTGGACTTTGTGGGTTTATTTATTGTAGTGGCCCATGCTGTGTAGGCCTTTTCTATAGATAAGTATATGTTTAATCTTATAATACCCATAAATTTATAGAGTCATTTGCTTTTTCTGCTTGTACATTCATGAAATTTTACAAATAGTTCAAGCTGTTAGTGGCAAAGTACCTGTTCTAGTTGATGGAGGAATTCGTCGAGGCACGGATATCTTTAAGGCACTTACTCTTGGTGCCAAAGCCGTGATGGTATATTTTTTGCTGTACGCAATTGGCTGTTCATTGTTATTATGTAGTTTATGTTGTTGAACTTCTGCAAAAGGAGAATCTGGTGTAAGAAAGGTATTGAAGATGTTGAAAGATGAGGTTGAACTTGCAATGGCTCTTACTGGCTGTCCTACTCTGAAAGATATCACCCGAGCTCACATCAGCTCCGAGAGAGAGAGGTTGAGATCACAACTATGAATGGGAGCTTTGAACAGACCAACTATTACCCAGAATCTTCAGAAATATATAAGGCAGCTCCATTTAGGATAGTACTATTCTGATTCATGCGAATTGTTAGTTATGATTTCTATTTGTTAACTTTCAAACGAAAATATTGAATTATTAGATCCGATACTGCAAATTATTCCAAGAACACTTGGGATTTGTCAATGTTTGAAGGCGGGCAAGTTTGTAAAGTATCACAAGCATGACTTCAGATCTTCCTCGGTAAACCCATTGGTTTAGCATTTTTTGCAAGAACGGAGAAACCCTGTTGTTGGTTCTGTAACTTGTAGCTAGGAAAGAGATGCAGATGAGGAAGTCTCTTGTGTCATCCTTAAGACGCTATTAATATGTTCTTAATGCCAAATTGATCTCAAGACCAATTCACTTTCTTGGAAGGACAAACAACACATTGAAAGATACTAACAAGAAACTGCCATCTGATTGACAGATCTCCTTTGTATTAAATACACTGCGAAGTTCAAATAATAATTGAAATTATTAATCAATGATCGATTGCAGACATTACAGGGCAGGATACGTGGTTGGTTGCCAATTGTATTAGCCATATAACACAATCTCATCTTCTTCTTTTTTTGTTTTGACAACACAATCTCATCTTCAAACAGCTAGAACATAACTCTCAAACTCTCCTACAAAACACAACGTGAAGGGTCCATGATGAAGCTAACAGGTCATTGAAGGGTCCCCTTGAGATCAACGAAGACATCTCCATGCAAGTACCGACATTGGATGCCAAATAATTCATCTAAAACAGTGTGCATTGCTTGGATAATATTATTAATGCATGTCTTTAGATTAGGATCACCCATTTCACATCTTCCCCAGTTGCATTGAACTGTCGTTCTATTTGTGATGGGAAGTTTGTTATGATCGTTCAAGCACACAGCTGACAACGAATTGGGCACTATTTTTTTATATTGCATTTGGACTTTGAATATAGAAATTTGGAAGAAGATGGTGTCTGTGAATCCCCTTTTTCTCTTGCCGACCTGTCTCTGAATGAAGAACAGACAACATAGTAGGTACATACAGTAAACTACAGACAACATGCATGAGAATCATCAAAACATGACAACCCAAAAACCCCAAAGGCCAAATCTGCTAAGATCTATGATTGTTTTTTACCTTCTTGCAGATTTTACATCTACCCAAGAGTGACAGAACATTTTATTTTAATATACTCAGTCTACTCAGTCTGTAAGAGATCTTGTGCTGTAGTTCTCATGAGATCAAGCTCTTCATCAACTCAAAGAGGAACACTCCCAAGTCCACATAAACAAGAGAACAATGCTCCCCGAAAGCTCAACACTTCACCTGTTCTTTGCAGTGAAAACCAGAATATATAAATATATACAGTGAAGTTAACAGCTACTAATTAGTGGTTGCTTCATGCATGTTATTCCAATTTTTAATATGCTCAAACAGTTAGATTAAACTACGACTAATGGTCACTATCCACGTGATTGAGCTAATTTAATTGCAAAGAAGTTCCAAGAATCATGTGAAATAGAGAAAAATATGAGGGGATTGAGTATTATTTCAACTTCAACAATGAGATGGAAGATTCCCCATGAAATTATATGAATATATGTCACTGTACAAAGATGTAAACGGTGTGGGAGACAAAGGCATTATACAAACTATGGCAGCACTTCCTTAACTCCAACAGGGTTGCAACATGGCTCCCCAAAGTCCCTTTCTTTTCCGCTGCTCCTGCTCACTGTCTTCTTCATGAGATGCCCCAAAGTGATCCATGCCCACCAACCATACTGCACCGTGAGCTAGATGCACTAGCCATTTTTGTTGCTTTCTTGTTTTCTGATCTACCATTAAAATTTTTGTGTCTTTCTTCTTCTTTGTTCTAGCATTAAAATTTGTAAATTTTTAATATCGTACCGGCCATCGTACCTGATTAATAGCCTCCGGCATTTTTTTTACAATGATCAATGATGTTTCTTATGGAAGTTATTACCAATCCTAAAAATTAGAGTTAGTTATTTCTACTACATATAACAGAGATCTAATTATAATTAACTTCTCATAACTACAAAAAAATATTATGATTATCAATTCTAGGACCCGGAAACATCATTAACTTATACGCACACATGATTAGTAATTTAGATGAATTATGTTCTATCAAATAACAATGCCAAATACCGGTCTTAAGCATTTTATACGTTGCAAATTTATATATCTTATCCTATTTTATAGTATTAGATTACGATTCAACATAAATACTAGCTTGTTTTTAATACATAGATAGCGAGTAAGAAACTAATAACGTAATATCTTACATCCAATATCTGTCAAGTAAGATCCAATATTTTAAGTGAAAAATGCTTATAATCTTTAATTTTGTTTAACCATTTCTAAAAAAATAACTAAATCCATATCAGTTTGTGGGGTCGTTATAAAAGCCAAATTTATATAATAAAAAGTAGATTCGATTGTGATCATATTACTAATGCTATCAATTATTTTTACATAAAAATCCTCACATTTAACCTAATAAGAAACTTCTGGTAGTCAATTTACGAGTCGAAATCTGAATCTCTCAGACTAACCAGTCAAACCTTACCATGCAAGTAAATTAGCGGGATCAATCAGCGAATAGAAATTCTAATCCCTTACATTAATCAAGTGTCCCTGTCAAAAATGGTCAAGATAGCTCAACTGGTAGAACGAAGGACAGCAAAATCTTTGTGTCATCAATTTAAATATATTTCATATAACATTAAATTTTAAATTATAATATAAAAAGTACTAAGTTGAACCAATTAGTTCGATAAAATACAATATTTAAAATTATCGAATAATCGCATTGGGCCCAAGGGTACTTAGGGTTGAGGCTATTAATTACGTGGGAAGTATGATGCGCAAAAACATGGGTGAGGTGCAATGAACACAAGGGTGAGAAGTGTGAGCCGAATCTATTTCCACATGGGCCTGCTTTAGTCAAGCCCGGGCCCACCATGTGTGGCTGTCCCCTCCCCTTATCGCCTTTCTTTGTACTCAAATATGTGTCCGTCGTGAGTCTAATAATTGCACTCTTTTATATATTATTATTATTATTATTATTATTATTATTATTATCATCATCTCGTAGTTGACCATTATTTTTTTATTTATTATGTTTACTTTCATCGACCAATTATATTGCATTTATTTTTTTATAAAATAAAAAAGACAAAAATCTAACATCTAAAATTTGTATGTGAAAATTTTATGTGTAGATTTGGGGTCAAACTTGCTATTTAACTTCGATAACGATTTATTTTTAAAATATATAACGTACATCGCCCACGAGTTATTACGGTTGACATGCTGCTATTAATTGGCTATAGCCCTCGTTATTTTATAGTTAGTATTTTAATTTGAACTAGATTTTGAGATGAGTTTATATTCTAATATTTGACCTAAATTCGACTCGCTTAGGTTGGCTAGGTTTGAGTTCTTGGACTTGGAGCATCTAACATGTCGAAAACCGTTTGTTAAGATAAGGGTTGGTGTTGATTTAATATGTGTTTAAATTTAATATTCGATGTTTTATGAAAATGTGCCTTGAAAGGGGGAGAAGAATGCACTTTTATTTGTTTAGCTAATTAGATTTTAATTTATAATTAGTAAATTAGTATCTTTGAAAAATAGGTTATTTGATTTGGTTTTCTGGTCAAATCAATTCAAATACTCCAAATGAATCGTTTGAAAATCCGATCAAAATTTTGATGGGCTTGAAATTTTTTGATCAAATACAGTAATTAATAATAATATCGATACAATTATTCAGATTCAAACTATAAATAGTTATGGGCATGTCAAATTAATTGGGTATAGATATTGGCCAATACCCATATCTATTTACTTACTATATATTATATTAAAATAGTTTTTTTCATTTTTACCGTATTTCAGCCTTTTTCTTACAAATTATTAATTTTGGTTCCACAATCTAATAATCTTCTCGCTTCTTTAATTCTCCAACTCATTAATTACATATCTTATCTAATTAAACCTTTACAACTATCCAACTCATTAATTATATATCCTATCTAATTAAACTTATCTTTTAACCCAATACTTTATATATATAAAAGGTTAAACCAGCTGAAAAATATAGTATTTACCAGTCCTCATATTTTGTGACACTAGGTAGAATAGGAATTAAGTGGCAGCACCAAAAGGGCACAACAACTGATATCAAAATAATAGTGCTCTTTCTTTTGTTTAATGCCCCATTTGAGATTGGATTAGATTAGCGGAGTTGACTTGAGATGATGTGTGTGTGTGTGTAATTTGGTGCTTTTGCCTCTCTTTTCACCGTCTTGTAGGAGGAAACAAGTGGACCCACCTGTTGAAGAGGGGGCCCAAGTGTGGTAGTGGACGTCAATGGTGTCCCCACTTGTTTTGGGGGGAGGGTGTTGAATCGGAACTCTCTGAGTTTGATTACGACTCGGTGCTGTCAAGTCCTGGTCGTCGGCTATCAAGCTGTCGCTGACTCACTAGAACCCTGGTGAGCCAAAGATGCGAGGGTTAACCAATATAATGTTTCGTATCAAGTGGAGCCTCTTGTGATCTTGTGTTGACATCTCACGACTAGCCTTTGAGGGCTATAATTTGTCCCAATAATCAACTTTACACAAACTATCCCAAAACTCTATTGTTTGTGCCTTCTCGAGTCAAAGTTTTACGGATTATTTTATAATGACAGATTTTATAATTAATTTTTTAAATTAAATTATAAAAATTATAAAAGATCTTATCTTTTCTTTATAAATTAGTTAAAATAATATAGTTAAGTAATATAAATTTTACACTCAAAAATTTCAAGTGTTAAAATAATAATATATATATATATATATATTAATTTCATACAATTATTTATCTATATAAGTAAAATTTTAATATAATTGATTTAGAGTAAGCTTGGAGTCGACTCCGAGTAAAATCCACTCCATGACATACCGAGTAGAGTTTAAGTCGTGTTTATAAACTATACATGTACAAAAAAATTGCTTAGAAATTTTTTTACAAACTTATATTCCTAAAATTGGAATTATTTATTAAATTAATTTTTGTAAAACCTTTGAATCAAATCGATTATTTAAATTTGGCTTAATTTATAAACAAAGTGATACAATTTTGAAAAGGGTAATTTATAAATTAATATTTGTAAATCAGTTATAATTGGTATGGCTTACAAATTGGCTCTAACTATAAATTTTGAACCAAATAAATTGTAATGCCTTGGAAGAAGAAATTAACTATTAGTGTCAATTGGCAAGCAAAGAGGTAGCAAGGTGTAATTACTCTTCTTGTACATCCATGCAGCTCATATTCTTCTTACACATACATTAGACCTGATCTGGATTTCAAATTAAGTATTTATTCTAATATTATTCATTCCTAATGATGAGCAAGTTGTGTATAATTGCCAATTAAACAAGTCAAAGCCGATTCTCTTGTAATAATCAAGAGTACTTAGTGTAAACAAATTATATGAAATTTCAAAATCTTATATGGGTAGCGAGTATATATATTTATCACGAAGAATATATATATATATATGTCAGTGACCAGATGATGATCAACAAACAAAATATTGGTGTCATTTCGGCCATCGCCACCATGCCCACCTTGTCCGATATGACACCATTCCACTGCATTTACTCATCATCAAGCCGAGAATGGGATTATGGGAGAGGGGTTTTCAGAAGGACTTCCAGAAAGTGACGTTCTCGATTTGCAGCCACAAAAGAGGCTTCCCAACAAAGAAAACGATCCCAACTTTGTTCGCAAGTTCGAACAAAGACGATGCTACGATCAGTGCCCATCTAAAGACCACACACTAAATCCAGTATAAATCCCAGCAGCTTTCTGCTAAAATCATCTAAAAAATCGCAGCATGCTGTGCAGCAGGGGAATGCTAAGACCCAAAGCAATCAAAAGCTAGAGAAACGGTCAACCCAATACTTCTCTCCCAGGAATTGTGGAAGCGTGCATGAAAACTTGGACAACCCCTTTACGTCAACTAGCATGGTCTGTCATGGACGTCGCTGCGTACATGGCCAAAAGCTAAAGGATGGGAAAAAGGAAAAGGGAAAGACATGGGAAGAGATCATCAAGTTGTTCAACGAGATTGGGGCCTGTCAAATATTGCCATGGCTCGGCGTGGGGGATGCACCAGTGAATTCCATCATCACCCGTGAAGTTAATAATGCTGTACAGATTTAGTTTATGCACATGAACAGTGTGTTACCCCGTTGAGGCAAATACCATGTTAAACTATTCCACGCCGGCGGCTATATATATTCTCCGGCGGCCTGCCTCAGCGGCTGTGTCGTCACCTTCTTTGGGTAGCTCGGAAATATCGAGGGCTGCATGCATGAGCAAAATCTTGGGTTTGTTCGTATCCGTTTCCACTGGCGTGCATCAAGAGCCCATACCCTCATTTTTCTTTGTTTTCACAAATAAAATAAAAAATGAATAAACAAAAAAGTGGCTTTTTTAAGAAGAAAGTTGATAATATTTTACTCTTTTATTGATAAATAAAAAAAACTCGGTACCAGCCTAGTTAAAAGTAATAGAACTAGTTAATTAAAATATAAGAAAAAATTAAAAAATATAATAAAAATAATTCATGTAAATTGGTTAATCAAAATATAAAAAAATTTAAAAAACACAATAGAGGGTCACAAGTTCGAATTTTATTAACCTTAATTTTTTTAAATTAATATAAATATTTTCTCCAACCTCAATTTTTTTAAAAAAATATTAAAAATATCTTTCACGATAAAATGTTACAAGTTAGAGCCCAAGTAATTTCAATTTTTAACTTTTTATTAATAAGAATTTGTCTAATTATCTTAAAAAATAAAAAAAATTAGATAATTATAATTCATCTTTTCATTCAAATATAATATATCTTTAAAATCAACCACGGTCTATATTTAAAATATATTAAATTATTACAATATATTTTATTATTTAATAAAAATTTATATATAAAATTAAAATTTTTTTGGTATAGGTAGCACATACATCAATTTTAAAAAAATAATAATAGTAATATCTTTAACAATAAAAGGTTACAGGTTAAAGCTCGACTAACATCAATTTTTAACTTTTTACTACTAAGAATTTGTCCACTTGTCTTAAAAAAAAAAAAATAATTGTAATTCATTTTTCATTCAAATAATATATATCTTTAAAGTTAATTATAATCTATATTTAAAATATATTGAATCTAGCCGGTTTTGAGTTCACGAACGAGCTAGGTTCGTATTCGAAAAAATTAAATAGTTTAAGTATATACGAGTTTGAGTCGAATTTGAACATATAAAAGATATTCAAGTCGAACTCGAGCATGTATGTTCCAAACTCGTTCAGTCTCAAGTTGAGTTTGAACGAGTTTTGAACTATTCGAGCCGAGTTCAAACAGAAGTTGAACTCGGCTCGCTCATTCGATTAGCACCCCTTTAGGTTATACATGTCATAACATCTTGCCTAGTTTATATTAAAAAATTTTGCACAAATAATTATAATTCATATTTTCATTCAAATAAAATATATCTTCGAGGTTAATCACAATCTATATTTAAAATATATTAAATTATTATAAATTATTTTATTATTCGATGAGAGTTTATATATATAATTAAAATTTATCATATATAGATCACATGTGGCACAACATCTTTCCTAGTTTACGGATAAAAAATTTTGTATAGGTTGCACGTGTCAAATATTTGTTATATCTAATAATTACTCAGGGTCTTTGTATTAATTATTAGTCAAAATATCACGATAGTCTATGTTAGAGATATACTATAAGTATATATATATATATATATATATATATATATAAATTATCATTATATAATGAGATAAACTATAACTATATATTATTTTTAGAATAAATTTTAATTTTAAATACAGATAATTAGAAGATAGATTGTATTTTTTTTACTTTTATTTTGATTAGTCAATTTTTTTCTTTTTATTAGAACCCAATTGTTTATTTCCCTTCTATTAATAAAAATAGATATACGCTGCTATTATAATATATTTTCATAGTAACAAAATTGATTTAAGTTAGATAATTAGTAAATAGGTGAATTATATTGTCAACGACAATTATCCCTTTTTTCATTTTTTTATTCTTAGTGTTCATTTTCGGTGAATGAATATCAAATTTCGAGTCCTCAAAATTGTATGACCAGTTAATGATAATATTTTTCGGTTATGTATATCGATAAACTCTAATCAATTTTTAATATCGTGATTCTAAGTACTAACATTTTTTTAATATTCAACTTATTTAAAAAAAATTACTTTTATTCAACCTATGTGGGTAACTATAATTATTTTTATATATGGTACAAAATTACTTTTACAGATCAAACTATCTAATAATCACAAAGAGTTTATATTTGAAAAAGGCAATTGACGAGGAAGACCTAATTTAGTATAAAAGTAAAATAAAATAATTTTTTTATCAAAGTTAATTAAATAAAAAAATATTTACAAAACAAAAAAATTTTAATGGGTAATAGGATAACCTAAGCCAATCTACAGACTTTGCAAGTGTTTCAGGGTTTTTTAGAATTTTGTATTTATAAAATGATTTTAAAAAACTTAGCATGAGTCGTTGCATATAAAGTGAAGAGTAATTTTTATTACTTGGTGATTTAGTAATAACAGATACAAATTTAGTGTGAAGGGGAGGTTTTGATTGGGATGTAAAGAAAATTATACATCGTATAATTCTCATTTTGTAAAAAGAAAAAAGAAAAAAATTATATAATTTTTGAAATATTTCAATTGCAGTGAAGTAAATTCAAACAAATAAACAGTAGTTTAATAGATAACATAAACGATCGGATTAATCTAACTAAAAAATCATTATATTCAACAAAGAAGCATAATATTTTTTCCAAATTAATTTCCGGGGTTCTTAATACAGAAATCCCGGTAAAAATATTTTTTTGTTTAAGAAAATTATTATATAATATTTTTTTCATAAAAACAAGCTATAGTCATTATTTCATCAAATAATTTATAAAATTTCCAATCGATAAAAATATTTTTTCCAAACACAATAAAAATTATAAAAATCGACAATATATTAGATATGGTAATAATTAACATTTAACGAGTAATAATTATCTAATGGTAGGGGTAAAATAGTCATTTAATAATAATGCATTCTTCTCATGCAAAGAATAAAACAAGTGTGCAGGCACGTGCAACGTCCGGTATTTATGGCATAAAAGCTGCGTTTATTTCGCACCCTTAATTAATCTCTGTTTAATTAATTATTAATCCCATGATCCCTTCCCACTTTGGCCGGTAATTAAATCAATAAATGTAACTAAATAAAATTTTGTGATAAATTAGTAATAAATATTAAAATTTCTACAAATTGTGATGTAAAATATCGTTTAACTAAATACATGGAACAAACCATTAACAGCCATTTATCTATTAATATATTTTATATTAATATTGAAAAAATATATTATTTATAATAAAAAAACTAAAATTTAGCACTTAACAAGCTAAATACCGAGAGCTCACGGCTTTAAATAGAAAGTAATTCGTAATAATTTTTAAACATATTTTTTTTGACTCAAAATTGACAAATATAAAATTTATACAACTTTTTATAAGTTATAAATTTTAAATAAATTTATAATTTGTTATTATGTTATTACAACTGGGGTTTAAAAGTTGGATTTTGATTAAAAGCATGTCATTCGACCAGTCGAAATGCAATTAAGAATAAAATTATTATAATTTTTTTTATTAAAAATTATTTTTAAAAATTAAGGCCTATTTTTAATATTAAAGTAAAATAGAATTTTTACAATTATAATAATATAAGCAAAAAAAAAACATAATACTATATGAGAACTCATATACAGAGATTACAAGACTACATGAAGGAAAGGAAGACGGTAGAACAGCGATGGCGATGGCGAAGTTTGTCAAAGTGAGAAGGGTGGGGAGGGGGGCAAACCAAGCTTTTTCTTCCTAGCTCTAGTCCCTTTCTTGTCGGCCGCTTCCCACGTCCCACTCTCCCTACTTGCTCCAAGCACCAGTGCAAAGATCAGGTGCAGTTTCCATCAGATTTTGCACTTGCTGCTGCGGCTGCAGCAGCTGTTGTTTTGTTGTCGTTGTTGCGAGTTTGCGATTGTTGGTTGCAGAATTGGAGGTGTTTGGATGAATTGGTAGGTTGAAGTTTGCTGCATACGGGAGGGAATGTGAGTTTGGTGGTGATTACTGATAAAGATGCTGTTTTTATGCTTTTGTAGCTGCTCTGCGTGGCTGTGGAGGCATTGAATGGGCGGCGGGGTTGGTATGAGACGAGGAGGGGACGCCTTTTGGTCTGGTCCATGGAAGAAGAGGTAGTAGCTCGGACGGGGAAAGGGTGGGTGGGTGTTGTTGTGGGGTGAGGGAAGCTTGGACGGAATTGGGAGTCGTTTTTTGGTTTTGTTTTGTGTGGCGGGATCTGCAGAGATGAAGGCCCCGTCTAATGGGTTTTCTCCTAACATGGATGGTAAGAATACTTCTATGAAGCTCATGTACTGTTTTTTTGTTCTTGGATAATTTGTTTGTTTATTTCTTTTGGGAGAATCAAGTCTCTGATTGTTATACATTTTTGTATCCTCTGAAAGAAGCAGTTTTTGCCAATCGATGGGAGTGGGGGGACTTATCAAAAGATGATACAAAAGTTTTGGTTATTTGTTTTCTGGGATCGTATTTGTGGTGGAAGAGTGCTGATTTTTTAGTTTACTGTGCTCGTAGAAATGCTCCTTCATATTGGTTCCTGATGGTTTAATTTTTTTGTTCCTTGAAGCAGGTGATAAGAAGAATATCAATTCAGAACTATGGCATGCTTGTGCAGGTCCACTGGTATCATTACCTCCTGTCGGCAGTCTTGTTGTGTACTTTCCTCAGGGTCATAGTGAACAGGTTAGCAAGTGATTTTTTGATAGCAGTATCTCCGTTTTGTCTTCATATATTTAATAAGAAGTGCTGCTAACAAAGATAACTGCTGTCTTTCAGGTTGCAGCTTCCATGCAAAAAGATACTGATAGCATACCAAGCTATCCTTCACTTCCTTCAAAGCTGATATGTATGCTGCATAATGTCATATTGCATGTATGGAAACCAGTTTACCTCTATCTATTTGTACCGTTCTCGTATGCATGTTTGACTTATGCAATTCGTACTGTTTAATCAGGCTGATTCAGAAACAGATGAGGTATATGCTCAGATGACTCTTCAACCAGTAAGTAAAGTAAGTGCGACTATGCTTCGTCTTTTTCTTGGTAAACATGGTATCTTCTAGGATTAATGCAAGGCGCAGGAGTGGGTGATGGCGTATTGTTGTCATTGTGTTGATGAAAAGCTGTAATCACTTGCCTTGTATTGCTTAGAATGCCCTGTTTTGTTACTCGTGACTTTTGTACATTGAATGGTTCAAGGGTATCTAATTGCAATAAATGAAACGAAACACCTCCAAATTGTGCACTTTTTTCCGTTGCACACGATTTTTGTCTATGTCTGCAGTATATAATCATATGCTTAACCAGTTCAGAGAGTTACCATTACATTTTAGGAATTGAGCTCTTTTAATCATTTCAATCAATTTGTGTATAATTGGGTTGTGTTCATTTTTCCTTTAGTACGACAAAGATGCTTTTCTGGCATCCGATCTGGGCCTGAAGCAAAACAAGCAACCTGCTGAATTCTTTTGTAAAACACTTACAGCAAGTGACACTAGTACACACGGAGGATTTTCTGTACCTCGTCGAGCAGCTGAAAAGATCTTTCCTCCTTTGGTATTTGTCATTTACCTTGAACTGTTTCTTGTATTGTTGGCTTGAAAATAGTCCATATGCTATCATATCTCCAGTCTTGACTTGCTGTATGATTATAGGATTTTTCAATGCAACCGCCAGCACAGGAGCTGGTCGCCAGGGATCTGCACGATGTTGCTTGGACTTTTCGACACATCTACAGAGGTAAGACTGAATCTTCACTCAACATCCAGAAGCATTTATCTGAAATTTTTGTTCTTACAAGGTTAGATTAATTACTTCAATATGAAAAAAAGGAAGTTTTGTAATTCTACAGATGGCTATGTAAATGCTTTTGTGCCTTGCAAATTTTTTACTGCTTTTAAATTTCTAGCAAAGCGATGATTCTATTTTGTATTACTACCTTCCTTATGGATTTATGTTTTTCATGCTCTGTAACTGATTTTCAGGACAGCCAAAAAGGCATCTTCTTACAACAGGTTGGAGTGTATTTGTTAGCACAAAAAGGCTTAGTGCTGGCGATTCTGTGCTTTTTATTAGGTGGGCAATCGGGAAAACTATATGTGACACCATTTATGGACAACCTCCAAATGCATATTTTAACACAAATGTTATCCTGTTTTTCTAGGGACGAAAAGTCACAAATGCTACTGGGTATAAGACGCGCTAACCGGCAACAGCCTACACTATCTTCTTCCGTTTTATCAAGTGACAGTATGCACATTGGAATTCTTGCTGCAGCAGCTCATGCTGCAGCAAATAATAGTCCTTTCATTATCTTCTACAACCCAAGGTATGTTGGTTGCATGGTTTCTCTCAAGCTGACGAGAGTTGCATGTGGAATTTTTTAGTAGAAGAAAAAAGAATGAAATTTATTGTCTGATAGTCTTTATGGTATTCTTCAATGTGCTCAAATCCATTGTCTCAGTTGGATTGGCTTTGTCAAGCACTTTATTAACAGAATTACTTCTTTACAGAGCTAGTCCTTCTGAATTTGTAATTCCCTTGGCCAAATATCAAAAAGCAATGTATACACAAGTTTCTTTGGGAATGAGATTCAGAATGATGTTTGAAACAGAAGAGTCGGGAGTGAGAAGATACATGGGCACAATTACAGGCATCAGTGATCTGGATCCAATTCGTTGGAAAAATTCACAGTGGAGAAATCTACAGGTGCGAAGAGACTGCATTCATATGCACTGTGGATTTCTTTTTCCTGGTCATTAATTTAACCTGCAGAATTTATTTTAATAAAATGCATGCGTGAATTTTGAAACAAAGGTGTAAAGATGCAGAAGGGTGTTCCTTCCTATTAACATGATTCTTTTGTGATACCTCAATTTAGGTCATCTAATATTAGATCAAATCCTCGGATAATTATATTCTCTCAGTTGAGCATTTCCTTGCCATTGTCAAAATTCTTACGCTGCTTGTGAGCTGATGTTACTATGTATTTTGTATTTTGTTTTCATCTGGCAGCTTACGAGGTGTCTGCTAGCATATTCTTATCATTGTCCCCAATTCTTTGTGCTGCAGTGATTATTCATTCGTCTGTTTGTTAGACAGGTTGGGTGGGATGAATCAACAGCTGGTGAAAGACGGAATCGAGTTTCTCTTTGGGAAATAGAACCTGCTGCAACTCCTTTCTACATATGCCCTCCACCATTTTTAAGACCCAAGTTCCCTGGACAGCCAGGGCTTGCAGGTCTGTTGTTAAATTTACATTTCATATGTGATCATAACTACACTTTAAGATTTATTCTCTCATTTCTTACCAAGAGTTGATAGGACTGGCATTGCAGATGACGAGTCTGAAATAGAGAATGCTTTCAGAAGGGCTATGCCATGGCTGGCGGATGACATGGCAAGTAAAGATACTCAGAACTCAATTTTCCCTGGTTTAAGTTTGGTCCAGTGGATGAGCATGCAGCGTCAGCAGCAGCAGCAACAAAACCATCAGCTGATGATCTCTGGTGCTCAGTCTGGATATTTCCCATCAATGCTTGCATCTTCTTTGACAAACAACATTGGCAGTGCAGACTCATCCAGAATACTTAACTTTCAAACTGATCCCTCTTTACCTTTATCCAATCCTCAGTTTTGCACTCCCAAACCGAATCAACAGTCGCAATCAGACCAGCTTCCACAACCCCCTCTTACTGAATGGTCTCATCAGTTGCAGCAGACGCAGCTGCGCCAACCTCCTCCTCCTGTTCAGATACAACAGCAACAAGCACAGCCTACTCCCATGAACGCTGGTGTCATTCATGAACAGATCCCACAAAGGCAACAACAGCAACAGCTACAGCAGCATAACAACCAGCAACAGCTGCTCCAGACGCAGCAGCAAGTTGGCCAAACTCTGCCACAGGCACAGCTTCAAAACCAGATTCTACAGCAGCATCTACCGCAGTCTCAGTCACCACAGCAAAAATTTGTAGCACCAACTCCACAATTTCAGCAAAACATTCATCAGCAAAACCATGTTTTGACACAAGCCAAAAGTCTTCATCAGCCTCAAGGGGAACAGCAACAACCAACTGTGTCTCAAAATCCCCAACAACAATTTCAGCTAACACAACACCATCTTCAGTTGCAATTACTGCAAAAGCTACAGCAGCAACAGCAAATGCTTTCGCAATTAAGCACACAGGTGCCTTCTTCGCTGCCACAGCAGCAAAATAGCGTATTGGAACAACAGCAGATCATTGGAACACATTTTTCCCAACCTCAACTTAGTCAAACACAAGAAATTTCCTCCAATCCAGCTCTCCAACATGCTAAACTCCAGTCTCTTGTTAGAACTAGTTCTGCTCACACTGATGTGGAAGTTCCTTCCTGTTCAACATCACCTTCCACAAATAATTGCAATCTCTCTTCGGTCAAACTACCAAACAATGGTCATCATGGCCCGTCTGTTGTGGTACAGGATAAAGGGATCCGGACTGGGCCAACAAGTAATTTAGTTCAGGAGATACAGAGCAAACCTAGTGTTAAAATAAAGAATGAGTTGCCCACATCGAAAGAAATGGATCGTCTGGCATATCATGGCAGTGCTGTCACTGATCAGCTAGATGCTTCATCATCTGCAACCTCCTTTTGTTTGGATGGAAGCAATCAGGCAAATTTCAGTCCATTTGCTTTTGATGGAGAAAATCAAGTGGATGCAAGGAATAATCTTCTTTTGGAGTTAACATTGATGGTTTGACACCTGATACTCTATTATCGAGAGGATTTGACTCAGGGAAGGACCTTCAGAACTTGCTTTCCAGCTATAATCAAAAAGATATTGAAACCGAATTATCCTCAGTGGGCATCAACTCTCAACCACTTTCGGTGGGTGACATGTCTTTTAAGCCTGGATGTTCAAATGATCCCGTAACCGATGAGAATGGAGTCTTAAACAGAGGCATGTGGTCAAGTCAGCAGCCTCAACGTATGCGGACATTTACCAAGGTTTGCATCTTCCTAATTCATTAGCATTTTTTGGTGTTATTTCTTTTATCTGTGTTATTTCCATGCAGATGTTCCTCCTAACCATTGAGTAATAAACCATTTTGATTCCATTCCTGTTTTGCAAGCATTAATCATCTTTTCTTATGCATTTTAAATAGGGAAGATGAATACTTAAAGCACTTCCTTTATTTTCTTAGCGGTAGTTGCCGAGATGAAGAGTGATAAACGGAAATTTCATCTTATAAATCTGAAAATAAATCCCCGCTTGTTAGTTTTCTTTTTCATAATTTTCTCTTAAATTAATAGGTGCACAAGCGTGGGTCAGTTGGAAGATCAATCGATGTCACTCGATACCGAGGCTATGAGGAGCTAAGGCATGATTTGGCTTGCATGTTTGGAATAGATCAGCTTGAGGATCCCCATAGAAGCGACTGGAAGTTGGTTTACGTCGATCACGAAAATGACATCCTTTTAGTTGGAGATGATCCCTGGGAGTGAGCTCCAATCCACTTAACTAACACTTTGAACTTTTATCACATGTGATCCTTCTTCTAATGGTACCATCTCAATTCCAACTTGCAGAGAGTTTGTTAGCTGCGTTCAAAGCATCAAGATTTTGTCTTCCAGTGAGGTACAGCAAATGGGCATCGATGGCGATCTTGTTAACTTGTCGATGCCCGGCCAGACGCGTAGTGGTTCAGATAGCGGAAACGCTTGGAGAGGGCACTACGACGGCAATTCAGGTGTCGCATTTGATCAATGAGCCGCATTATAGTGTACGCATCATATTTGTTCCAGAGGTACGCATTCAAAAATTGCCTTGATTATATGCCTGCCATAGGTACATATAACAATACCCTCTAATGGAATAACTGATCATGAGTTGTAATTATTATACTTGAAAATAGCTAGACATATTGTTATATACTGTGTTAACTTGTCAGGAAGCAAAATTTGTACTGTGAGATTGCTGTAATGTTGTAACTTAGTTGTCATCAATGAGAAATATTTACTGGATCATAACATTCAGCATCCCTTGAAAGACAACAGCTATAACAACATTCCTTCCCATTCCGTCCTCACATTCTTTACCCTATCAATTTCGATGCAACAAGCAAAAACCCCTTACAAGGGCCTGCTTCCAACAGTAAATATGTTTGTGGGTAAAAGAAATCTGATGTCGTTGATACCACAATTACCATTCAAGCTACTAGCCATCACTAGCAATGCTTTCATCTTGTGGCTAACTGGTTATGGATGAGGAGGCAACGTATCTGGAAGGCCAAGAAGAAGATGAGAACCTTCCCGACGCTTCATTATTTTCTTTTCACCTTAATCTTCCTCTAATCATCTTACCTGTATGATAGAATTTTAATTATGCTATCAAGCTCCTAATTGAAAATTGTTAGCATTTGTTAGGAGTGCATCGATTTTCAATCCTTTTGCTTATAGTGATCAATAATTTTGCTTCCTTTAAATTTGTTCAAAACTGTACTTAATGAATAAGTTTAGTTTATTATCGAGTTCTCAATTAATCGATGTATTTTTTCATATATATTTTTTGCCATTAAATATCCTCTCCCCTTTGCGCCTGTGTTTGATATAGAATTTAATTTTATTGGCATATTTTATAATAATTTGATATCTTACAAATAGTCCTAAAATGATTTTAAATTGAGTTTAAAAAAGATAATAATAATTTAATTTATTTTTCAAATAATTTTTTTAATTAGTTAAATGTTCAGAAATGTGATTTTAATTTATGTTCTATTAGGTGGAGGGTGTTTTCAGCTCTACTTATCCCAATTTTTAGCTTAAGTACACGTGTTGGCACGTTATACGTGTGTTTCACTCGATTTGCCTACGTGGCATCAGTAATTTTGCCACGTTTTAGCTCGTTTACCTACGTGGAATCCACGAGGCACTAATTGGACGTATGTGGGCCATCGCCGGTTTATAAGTGTGTGGGTGGTCGGCACCGGCGAACTCAAATGCAGGGGTATGGTGAGGCCGGCGACGGAGAAGACCACGGCGGCGCCGGCGGTGTACCGAAGGCGGAGGTGGAAGGGTACAGGGGGCGAGGAGGAGGAAATGGGGGAAGTGGGTGGCGGAGGTGCGGCTCCCCAACAGCCGCGATCGCATCATCTGGCTCGGTTCCTACGACACCGAGGAGAAGGCGGCGTGGGCCTACGACACCGCCGCGGCCCAGCCGCCAAGCTCAACTTCCCCGACGACCCGCCGGTGATCCCCGCGCTGATTCAGATCGCCGCCTCCAAGTTCGCCAACCGGCCGGACTGCGATCACGCCGAGTACTCGCCGGAGACGGAGGCGACGGGGTACTGCCCCGGCGTGGGGATCTCGGAGTTGTACGCCGGCAACGGGGAGTGCAACTTGTGCACGCCGGAGTCCGACGACGGCGACGGGGATGGGTTTTCCGGCGAGGGTGGCGGATTTTATCAGCTGTCCGATCTCTGAAACTTATAAAGATTCGTACCGTATATAATTATATATTGTGGAATTGTAGGATTGAAATATGTTAGCAGACAAAGATTAAAATATCAGAACTTGTTAAACTTAGTAACTTAGTAAATACTTCTAAGTTTGTGTCCTGTTTTTATGTCTCTTTCCCTCAAAGAGACTTCTTGAAATTGGAGTAACAAGAAATATGATATATTAAGTTTTTTTACTGTAATTTTAAATATTGTATCGTAACACCCGACTAATTATATACATGCACTACCACTTTTAAATATCGGCACTTTTACTAATTATTTAATTATGCTAGGTTTTTCCCGTTTGAGAAAAAACTATATTATAATTTATTTAAAAAAAATTCATGCATGTTATGATCTTGTTGTCCAATATTTAACGAATCTAAATATATAATAATTATTTAATACAACTGTTATTAAGTGTGTGGTTGCTAACTGCCGTTTCCATTCTCAGTATAACGGGGAGTGTAATTAGGGTTGCTCAACTTGAAAGTGCTCTTGCTCTACAAAAGGCTCATTTTTTCTCTTGGATCAATTTTAATGTCTAATATAGCTATCAAAACTAATATTTTTGCCATGGAATGGAAAACTCGATAAAATAATTGGGCGTAAACTCGACGAGATTTATCCATGGTATAGCTCAACTTAATTTAATTCGACTTAAAATAATTACATTCAACACAAATCAAACACAAATACCAAATAGACCAGGTTTTCATATTATCAAATCAAGCTTGAACTATTTTTTCCTACACAAACCAAACATTAATCGAGTTAAATATAGGAGTCCAGCTTGGCTCCCCTTAAACCATAGTTTTAATTTTTTTTTTGACTCCGAAAACACCTAGGCGAGCTTTACTCCATGACTTTTCTAGTCAAACACCATGCATGATTCATTGTTGAAAAATTTTATAATTGGCTCCCTGAATCTCCTTAAGTTTGCACTGAGTAATTAAAAAATATTTAAAAAGTAGATAGTTTTTTTTGAGTTTAGTTAAATTAATAATTACAGTAATATAAATCATATATTTATCAATTTTAAATGTCAAAGAGAATCATATCTAATAATTTGGTATATCTTTCCAACTAGACCGACAAAGAGAATCATATCTAATAATTTGGTATATCTTTCCAACTAGACCGACAAATTATTATGAATAATTTTAAGTCTCTTTCGAGCCGACTCAGATTATTAAACAATTTTATGCATTTCTTTGTTTGAATTCTATACGCACCCATCTATAAAAATGGACTTCCCTTCTTGTGTAACTTTCTCTTAGTCCGATTTGTTGAATGTTTCTAGATTTTAAGTGTCACTCCTCGTACAGGTCAGAGGTTCCCATATTCATCTGCCTGGAGAGCAAAGAAATGTAAAGCTGGGAGGAGCAGTTAAAGAAGAGCTTGATCCAAGTGTTAGTGATGGTGTCTACATCGACTAACATCAAGTACAGAAGATACACAGGTGCAGAGATTGTGAGAACCACTGATAACTTCTCAGATGCGCTCAAGATAGGGGAAGTTGGATATGGCCCTGTGTTTAAATCTACTATTAATTAATCCATTGTTGCAATTAAGGTCCTGCATTCAAACGTGACACAAGGAATGAAACAGTGCCAGCAGGAGGTATGTTGAAGGTTCCAAGTTTTTGGTTACTTAAATGTCTGAATAAACTGATGTGATTCATACCAGCATTTAATCATCCTGAGTAGAGCAATAATTTGACATTGTCTCATTGGGTTCATTACAATCTTTTTGTTGTTTTTTTTTTGTTGTATTATTATTTGATTTTCTTGTGTTTTCAGGTTGAAGTGCTGAGCACTATCCGTCACCCAAATATGGTGCTTCTCATGAGGGCATGCCCAGAGTACGGTTGCCTGGTTTATGAATATATGTCCAATGGAAGTCTCGAGGATCGTCTTTTCCGTTTGAACAACACCCCTCCTCTGTCTTGGCAACTCCGGTTCAAGATACCTGCCGAAATTGCCACTTACCTCCTCTTCCTCCACCACAACAAGCCGGAGCCCCTCGTTCAACGGGATCTGAAGCCTGGAAACATTTTTCTTGATCACAACTTTGTCAGCAAGATTGCAGATGTTGGACTTGCACGACTTATCCCACCTGCTGCTGCTGATGCAGTTAGCCAGTGCCGCATGACTGCTGCTACGGGGACATTTTGCTACATAGATCCCGAGTATCAAAAATCTGGAATGTTGGGCATCAAGTCTGATATATATGCTCTGGGTATCATTCTCTTGCAGCTCATCGCGATCAAGCCACCACCAATGGGTTTGTCTCACAACATGGAAAGTGCTATGGAGTCTGGCAATATCAAGGGGATGTTGGACCCATCCGTGAAGGATTGGCCGATGGAGGAAACAGTTAATTTCTATAAGTAGGCTTTGAAATGTGCTGAACTTCGTCAGAAGGATCAACCAAAATTGGCTACTGTTTTGCTGCCAGAGTTCAATCACCTGAGAAAATTTGCAGAGGAGACACTCCCTTGTGTGGAAGCAGTTTCAACAAGTTAACAGTTGGCATCGTCAGGTCAGTTCTGGTTTGTTTACTGTGCTAATTTTCTAGAGCAATCACGAGCAATCAAAAATGAAGAAGTAGACATTCAATTAGTTAAAGAGATAACCTTGCTTAGGTTGCATTTTAGCAAGTGCCCAGTAAACCTTTTTGAAGATTTTAGTTAGCCGATAAACATTGTCTGGATTGTAGACTTGACTGATATGATTGAGCAGCCTAGATTGACGGAAACAATTATGCAGTCGTCACCATTAGATTACCATGAAGGAGATATCTAATATATGCTGATAGTTTAATAATTAAGACTATAGCTGAACTCAAATGGAATTACAGGAAGTTTCCGTTTCGTTTGGGCCAAATTCTACAAGTACCAGTGACATGGAACAGCCTAACGTGGATCATAAATGGCGATGTTGGCGAATGGTTCGATCCTTCCATGATACACAGGCCAAGCATTTGAAGACGAGAGGTGATCAAAACATTTTTTATATTGTTAAGACTGTTTATGATGAGTGTAAAAGAATTGCATTCAGTCCATAGTACTTAAGAGTCATGGCGCCATTGAACAACTGCTGGGTTATAAACCTTGCTTTAGATTGACAGGTTTCTCAGAAGGCTGGCAATTAAATAGAAAACAACTCATGATGTAGATAATTGATACTATCAAAACAACTCTCGCATAACCTCAAGCCGTAGGCGTAAATCACATTTCGTTTCTAGCAATAGAGGCTTACACTTTTCTATTATGTTGATTGCTTTGTCTTGGCTTTTTATGTTCATGGCATTTCAGTATTGTAAAGCAACTATTTTGTGGTTTAATAGATTGTCTGCAGTGATGGGTAGATCAGTTTGCCACTGTAAGGTACTTGCCATTGGTAATACATAAAAAATCACAGTTTTTTTTCAGAGTAAAGAAAAAAACTTGATCCCGGATACCTACATTCTAATTTCTAGCACAGGAAATAAAATGTCCAACTGCCTCCATCTATTTTCTTTCTGTGAGGAAAAAAAGATAAAATTGGGGACAAAAACGATTAAAAATGCAAACATTTTTTATGTTGCCAATTTTTCTCCGTAATCCAAACTTAAAATTAACAATACAAAAGATTATTCGATTGATAAAGCTAATTCGAATAAGGATGTTACACAGTACACAATAAAGAGTCAGACAAAATGGCTGCTCTTTGAATTAGAGCAGACTTTTTCTCTCTCCCTCTCAGCAGCTTGCAGTTCAGATTAGTGCCTTACGTGAACAACATTAAAGAAGAACCCACAAAAGTTGGGGAAGTTGGCACGTGTCTCGTGGTCGTATTTATCTTCTTCATTAGCTTGGTATTGAAAGGCAAAGGAGACGAGCAGTTAAACTGGTTTGGATCACTCGAAAGCAGAATGCGCACCACAAAAGCTCATACATGAACAATCAACACTTTCATGAAGCACCAGAAAGAAGTTAAATGAACATCTTGAAACATAAATTCCATTCAATCAACATTATTTTTCTCTCCTTTACCAGGGAAAGTAGATATAACAAAATAATATCTGCAATGGCCTCTTCTGAGATATCAGCAAACACAAACATGTACCTATTGAAAGACTGCACCTGCTGCGATAATATTTGCAGCCGAAAAAGGTGCAAACATAACAAATAGTGTCTACCTCAGTCACAAAATCGGCGCTGGTACTTCGACGAAACAAAGTCAGTCTAAATCAAGAAACTCCATTCTTTTTCTCATTGAGCCTTTGAGGTCATATGCATCTCTTTCAGCTTTTTGGGCCTGGAGAAAGAAACAAATGTAGCATATCCAACTTAATCACTGGGAGAAACAACTCTTTCAGAAGAAAATTTTATACCTTTTTAATTTCTGAGGCAGAAACGGGAGTCATGTGAGCAGGGAGTTCCTCCTGGTCCAGATTCTGTCAACAGTAATAAACCACACTGGGATTAAGAAATTATATGAACTAATAAATTTTATTGGTTGGTATTATGATCTTGCTTGCACACACCAATTCACCAATAAGAACAACATTTTCTCCACGAATCACATATAAACCCAGCGGAATATCACAATAAAGGTCACCGACAATCACTCTCTCGCAAGCACCCTCGAGAACAGCATTTGCTGCAACAAGGTGCAAGAAAAATCAATGCTGAGAAAAAACAGATAACAAATTCTTCAAAAGAAAGAGGAATAATGCAATACCAAATTGGTCAAAAGAACGTAATATTCCCAAAAGTTTTCTCCCATCTCGTAATGACACAAGAAGTTTCTCTATAAGAAATAAAAAAGTCAATTCAAACATAGCTCCAATGCTTGGTTAGATTAAATGTTGGCATCATATTTGACATAAAATTCAAGGTAAAACAGTCAATTGAAACCGGCAAAGACTTCTGTAAAAAGCAGTTCGCAGTTGCACACAGTGCAAACATTATTTCATAAGCATCCCAACTATACTCCACACGTTGTTGAAGATAGCAAACTCATACTTCTTTCTCAAAACAATTGACACTGAACGCCTCAAAGAATATTACGGTTAGCAACTAATCTAGTGAGAGTATACCATATAATGAATATCTATCACGCTCAAACAGATCCATTTCAATGTGAATTTCATAGGATCCTATATATGATCTTTCGGTAATGATGCAATCTTTTCAAGCATCTATCATTTACAAGTTGACATAACTGTTTAACCAGTTTGAATGACTTGTTTTCAGAGTGAACTAAAAACTCTCACTTCAATAATGGCTGAATGGAGTCCAACTTCGGTCAATCACATGTTATATCTTAGATTTTGAACTCAAACCTCAATCCAAGAACGCCAGAACATATCTATATCTATTTATCTATCTATATCTAAATTGTGAACAGAATGTGCATTACCGAAGGGAGCCACTACAACGCTTCTCATCATGGGGTATACCAACTACTCATTATTAAAAAAAAGGTCACGTGCGCCTAAATATAATTAATATTTTACCCTTTCTTTTTAGAAAATATTGTTTATTTATTTTACAAATCTATTTCTACCCTTTCTTATTAAGAAATCAAGTATTTTGACAGTTTACCCATACTTATAAGAAATATGAACTAATTAATATAAAATAATTTATAACAAAAAATAATGTAAAAAATTAATAATGCCTGCACATTGCTCGTGCCCCGACTAGTGTGTGTGTGTAGACTTTAACCAAAACTTGTACTATGTTCTCTTACAATTTTACAATATTACATTTTCAATCCAATTAAAGTGGTTGTAACTCACAACCACAACTTTTAAATCAGCTCATTCAAGAAGTTTTGGAGGGCATTCAAGTGCTTTTAATGTCATCCATTCATGTAATCTAATTGTTCATATTAAAAGTTGTGCATACTAATTTTATCCAAGTATTATTAGTAAAAATATTAGGAAAATCCTTTCTTTCTTATAAATTATTCAAATATGGATTTTATCTATTTTACAGCATTACCCTTTATTTCCTATTCCTAATTATTTTGTAATAGTACCTTATTTCCTATTTGTAAAAGTGTTATTTATTACGAGTAAAAATTAGTTTCCTATCCAGAAGAGTAATTTTAATTACAATTTTTTCTTCTCATGATCACAAATAGTAATGGACAATTATAATCAACTAGAATTAGGCCCTATCTTGAGTTTACCATTTTCAAAATAGATAAAAATATTAAATCAACTAATCAATAAATAAAAATTAAAATGTGTTCCATTCTAAGATACTTTAGGTTTATGTAAAACTTTGAATAATAAGTTGATATAAGAATAATATGCAACCGAAAAGAAAATTGCCGAGCATCAGGCAAGCAACTAGTTCAACATATAATATCCATACAAGTTCTATCAAGTAGATAGGCCAAGCCATAAGCTAAAAAAAACAAATGTAAAATTTCTACAAATTCAATAATTCACCGTATCACATTAACCACCAATTTAAATCAATTCGACTATCAATACCCTTGAAAGCTTGAAAAATTTGGAAATCTAAAAGCCTGGAACATACACAGCACCAAACCAAACATTAGAAACAACATCAAGTATGTGCTTACTGTCAAGATAGCTAGCAAGAGAAGTGGAAAGGAAGATATCTTCCGGCCCCGGCCAAGACATGAGACTGCGAAAACCTCTCCCTATCTCAAAGGTACGGACAAATTGGCCAAATTAACGGCCTCAAATTGCACGACCAGATCACCAGCTTCACCAAACATCCAAACAGTCCATCAGGCGTGGCTCGTTAGAAGAGAATTTCAACAAAAGCAAGCTCCTTTCTTCGCCCCGTACGTTCAACAACCCAGAAAGGGCTCAGGAAAGAGGCGGATTTCGCACAGAAATATTACCCAATGCGAAAAAGCCGGTGACTTCCTCAACAAATGGAGAGAGAACGGACGGAAATTCCCGCCGACGATGCGACGGCGGCGGCGGCGGCGGCGGCGGCGGTCGTCGGCGACGGCTCCGGGTAGGATGTTAGGGGCGGGGCAGATGGAAGAAGATCTAGTGATGGACTCTATCGGTGGGGCCCAGTTGTATTATATATAAAAAAGATTAATTAACAACAATTAAGATAATTATAATCAGGTTTAGTGTTTTGTTAAAAAATTAATTAAGCGGTTTTTTGACAGGTTTATCTTTTGTTGAATTTTCGTAAAAAATTTTCTTAAAAATTTTTCTTCTCTTATTTAGATTAAAATTAATCTTTTTTATTTAATTTTTAACATTTTTTAACGTGCAAACACTTGTTTATTATCTGTCTTTACATGAAAATAAAATTATATAACAAATTTCTTAATGCTAAAGACATATTTTCTTGTTCCAGGTAAACCGTGAGGCGGAGAATTTATATAATCATGATTTTTTATTTTTTATTTTTTATCTTTAAAAAAAAAAGACAATCTCATTCGTCTAGAACAATTAGGGTCTTTTTTTTTAATTCTTCTCTATGTGTGAGAAGAGTTCTATTGGAAGATATCTTTGGATCCTATTCGATTTTGCAAATTAATTATATTTAATTTAGTTTTCACAGATAATTACTAATTATAAAACTAGTAATTAACTATTTATATTTGCTCTAAAGCAGTTTTGGAAGCCCCTTTGCCGTGGTAGAATAATCTTTCATACAAAAGAGCTAAAACTGCATAATACTCTGCTTTCTTCCTTACTTCGTATGAATCATGGTCATAGTAAAAATACTAAAACTGATTCATTCGAAGTCTAAAGCACATCATTTCCATAGTTTTTACATAAACATTGAACTATATATATATATATGTGTGTATATATATATATATATGTATGTATATATATATATATACTACCCCCAACTGCACACTCAAGCCTTTTCTGCTACAAATAACATTGATTTATCCCTACATCTATTTTCTTTGGCTCTGCTTCTTCTCCAAGTTGTCTTCTATCCACCCACAAGAAAGAAGGTTCCACCAGATGGGTACAATGTTGAATCCTTCTTTTCTGCAACTGCTGGTGATTCACAGAGTTTTTGTACTCCACATGTGAAAATTGGGACCAAAGATTTAGATCTCAAGAACAATAACTGCAAACAAAGCGGAATCCTTCTTCAGAATTAGAAACACTTATTTGCAACCTATAATGCCCATGAAAACTATATGTAGTGCATGTATAGCAGCGTATGCAATGAAATTGTTACTTACAATCTGAATCTGTTTTTACCCATTTGCTTCCATCGTTTAATTTCTCAGCTTTTGCTCGTTTATGATCCTCATGATCGTCCTTCTCATTCGTATTTGTTACATGTCTACTCCCCAAGTACTTCTTCGAAGATGCATGTGTTGAAGACTGGGAGTACATCTTTTTGTGCAGAATTGTCCTCAACATCTGAACAAAAAATTAACCAGATGCCCAATCAGTTTTCATCCATAACAAGATAAAAAAAATTCTGGGTTTTTGAGCTAGAGCTCTTATGTAATCAGTAATCACCTTCTCCACTCTTGATTCAGGAATTGGATCTCTCAAACTCGGAGTTGGAGCGAATCCACCTTGACATGCAAACACCTTCTTCAAGAGGAAGGACGCCGACATCTTCCTCATCGTATTGCTGTTGTCCTTCCTCACATCCTTCCCTTTGCTCTTGACCAAGCTAATACTTCTAGCAAACTCCTCACTCCTCTCTTCCGAGCTCCTCCCCGGCTCCTCGCCACCGGCGGTGGTTCTCCGATCGACCTCCAAGCTAGAGGGGCAGTTGAGAAACCTGTCCAGGGGAAGACTAGCCTTGTTACCCACCATTGATCGATCATCGTGACTCTGTTCGGCTACCACCGGCTTTGTCTTCAACAACTTGGCCAGCTCCATCTGCAACTTGCCGACCTCCTCGGGTGTGAAATCAGAAAAGTCGTACGATGAATTGGATTGCTCGGAAGATTCACATCTCTCCAACCTCTGGTGGTTGCCGAAGGTGCCAATGGCGAGAAGGCCGTCCGGCCAGTCGCTAAACTCGTCTTTGCGAGCATCGGGCATGCTGTGAACTGCATGTTGAGTCCATGACACGAAACTACTACCATCAACTCTTTGCTGCTTGAGACGTTGGAGAAAAGATCAACACAATTCAAGCCTAACACCAGACATGATTTTACCAACATTCTTCCATGCCAACCATGATGGATTTTAATATTATTACATAAAATATATAACTTTGAGGAACTTGTAAGATATCATGTTCTCGTTTAATTTACTAAGAGGGAAAATTGGTCATCAATGGTAAGTGCATAGATCCGGCAGATCATATGTATTTTATTTGCAGAATTGGATCCAAAAGGATGCAAAAACCAAGATGCAATTGGATATAAATATATCTCAGAAGATGTTGTGATATGCATGCTTTGCGATCATGAGTTGTATCTATATTTACTAATATACAGTAAGTTGCACTCAATCTAGTATGATCAGAATTACAGCTTAATCTAAGCTTATCGTGATGGAATGCATGTGAAATGCACGTGTTAGTAAAGAACACAAGAACCCAAAAATGGCGAAACATAGGAGTTGCAGGGGGTTGTGAGGATAAATAAAGCCAAACTGCACTTTTCATGAACATTTTTTTTGTCATAAAACGTGTTGTAAATAAAGAATTTATCAAGAGGAAAAACATGATTTTGAAAAAAACTGCAGCTCCTGTTGCAATCAAACTAAATGAAACAAAGTCACAAAGCTTTAGAAGGCAGCAGTCGACAAAGACAGGTTATCACATATACATGGTTGGACTCTACTAATTTATAACTAGATTTATAAACCACTTTTCATTTATAAAATACAAACAATAATTAATGATCATAACGAACAAGAGAAATAGAGACAAAGGTAAATATGGGTCGGTAAAGAAACAAACTTTTAACAAAATTTATCTGAAAAAAGATGAAGAAGAAGAGTTAGGGTAAAAAGTTTGGATTCATATTAAGTACTTACGATATTGATGAAAACCCATCTTCGTCAATTGTCTATTTTGAGTCTGCTTCCCATTGATCTTACTCTGCATCCAACCGAAGATCTGCTACAACATAAAAACTCAACATAACCATTTTCCTCCTCTTGAGACAAACTATAAATTCCCATCATAAATCAGCTTGAATGATCTAGTGATCATCCTTCAAATGTCTCACCATCATTCTTCTATTTGAGGCAGCCAGCTGCCCAAGCAAGCTCAAACTAAAGCTGCACCACAACTTGCAAGATTGTCAAGAGTCAGGATTATTCTGAGGAAGATCAAGCCGACTGAGGAGCATTCGGAGGCATAAATAGAGATGGGTATTGCAGAAATCCTCCAAGGGCAAGCAACTGTTTTTGAGCAGTGTAGAGTGATGGTTCAAGTTCCCAAAGCCTGGACTGTTACCCCTGAGAGTTGACAGCTCCATGCTCAAACTCTTCTCACTTATATAATAGCAAATGTCATACATTCCCAAGTTGATAACTTACACGGTTGATTTTTTAATCTGGAAAAAAATTGTACATAAAATTTAGAGCTTCAAAAAGCCCGAGCAGGTGGAGACATAGCCAGCCTGCTGCCCATTAATCTCTTTGTATTGAACTCGTGACCCTACAGTGTGTGATTATCCCTCACTATTTAATTAGTAACTGTTGCTGCGTGTTTATAATCCTTACACGTTCATGTGTTCTATGCTTCATGGTCTTTGCTAATTTGCTCTACCAAGGGTTAAATTTATCTTAGCCCTCGTGTTTATCATATAAGTAATGAAGTTTATTTTACCACATCAGATGTTTATCTATAAACTAAACATGAAACCTTCTATTATGCTTTATAAACCCGGCCACGCCTTTCCCAAACCCATTTGGGCCATAGAAAAAACCTCCTAATTTATATATATATTTGAAAATATTTAAAGGTGAGTATGTGTTAATTTTATACCAATCTCTACGTGAAACCTACTAACAACTATAATGCATATATATATTCTCTGCACATTACAAACCCGGTTGCGCCTTTTCCACACCGACGGTAGAGAAAAACTCTAAATTTTTATATATATTTGGAGATATTTGAAGGTGGGCATTATTGATTTTTTTCTCTGTACTAAAAATTATGGAGAAATTTATTTTCCGTTGTTGAAAGTTGGAGAAGAGTATATATAGAAGAGTTAAAAATTTAACACATATATACTTAGATACTTAGCTTGAAATGTCTCAAAATATAGAATGAAGTCTATAATTCTTCTTGTAGTGAGTGGTGGCATGACTCGGGTGCACATTGAGTTCTAGAGCATGTTTAATTAGCTTGAATCGAACTCAAATTATTTGTGTTTGAATCTAAGTTAAATGGCCTGTAAGTAGTATTTAAGCTGATTTGATCTGAATTTAAGTTGTGTTGTGTCAGTTTAATTAATATGTTTTTGCATAAATATATAGTACTTCCTTAGTAATACTCATTTCCACTTAATTTTCTTTTTAGAGAAAAGATCATATCTCAATTTGTCATGATGTTATTTATAAATTAAAGTCATATATTAAAAACATATTTTAAAAAAAATTGACTTAAAAATTTCTTTATTATTTTCAGAATCAAAACTTTATAAATGACTCCTTGATAGATTTTATAATTGACTCTTCAAGTCTCATTGAGTCTTTCCTCGATCAAGTAAAACAATTTTTAACTTAATTAAATCAATAATTTAAAGTAATATAAATTATATATTTATGAATTTCAATATCAAACATCTCGTCCATTAAACCTGCTAATTTTTGTAACATAATTACACACCAAAATTTAACAACTTGCATGGCTAAATACGTAAGCAATTACGACACACTTATAAAAAAACCTTCGATTGGAGAAGAATCAAGAAGAGCCAAGACACTGGATATATGAAAGGGATGGTGAGTCTTAATCAATCGAGTTATTCATGTTTGCCATTGAACAAACCAAGTTTTTTGCTTAGTAAATCATCAATTGTACTATAGAGATATATATATACACACAAACATAAACATTAGCTGGAAAGAGTCACATATACTGATGTGAACAATGTTCTTAATCACTAGTCACTACCACATCATGTGCATTGTGTACTTATATGAATCTTTTACATCCTGGAATGTCCTAGGCCAACATTGTTACAACACACTACGTTCTCCGTCCCAATTTTGGACCCCTTCTAGCTAATTATTATTGGCTTAGGACAATCACTATAAGACACATCCCCATGTCGGCAAGTCCCCTCACCACCAAACTTGCCTCCTCAATTTTTCCTTACCAAATCACTCGGGCCCGTTTTCTAGAATGGAACAAACGAACCCGGTCGGGCCGGGTCCTGCAATTTTTGTCCCTCACCGACTGGACCGACCCCAACCGATAAGAATCTCCACTATTTTCTTTCATTTTTATGTATAGTAGTATCGGCCACGTGTTTACCTTATATATCATGCTGTCTTTTTAATTAAACTCAGACTACACTAGACTGACTCGGTGATCAGATAAATAAATAAATAAATAAATAAAATAATATCTTATTGAAACTTGTAATCGACATATAGTGTGAGATGGGCTTAACTACTATATATTAAGAAATAGTAATAATAACTAATATTTTTATCATTTAGTTGAATTGGAAGGAGTACGTAATTAAATAGTCATACAGTTTTGCCGATTATTCGAAGCTGTATTGTCGAAGCCATAATATTTCTTTCTCATTGCATGCATGGATTAATAACAATAAGTAGTTACTTACACGTCTTCAAGTATCACCAAAGTAAATTTTATTTTAATAATACCATTTGGTATCTGGTGGGGAGTTATGTTACGTGGAATCCAGGGCTCAGAGTATGAGTTGATTGGAGATAGACTTCGAGCCAACTTGGAGTTATTTATGTTATTTTTAAAATTTAGTGTATATTAATATTCTTTTTAATATTTAAAATTGATAAATATGTAAATTAAATTAATTTAAAATATTGATATACTTTGATACCTAAAGTAAAAATATAATATATTTTAATAAAATTATAAAATAAGTCATTATGGAGTAATTTATAGAACTTGATTTGAGAAGCAATAAAGTGGAGTTGATTAGGACATTTTTTGACTAAAAATGAATTTCAAAACTATGCATAAAATTAATCACCTGATAATTTCGTAAAAAATATAAATTAAAAGCCAACAAATTACCAACGATTTTTTTTATGGATACGAAGTTTTTAGTTTTATATACGATCATATAATTTAATGCTGGTAGTTATCCTGCTTCATCTCTATCAAAAAAACAGTCCTCATAATTGCATGTAGCAAAACAGGGGCATGTGGGACGTGCATGGCAAAGCCACGTAGAGACAATCTAGAGGTCCACGTTTCAAGAAGGGGCGGCCATGCAGACGTAGGAAACCATGTTTGATGCTTTGTCGGGTCAACACGTGCGGTTGACATCCCCATGCCATGCTTCTACCAATAATCGCCGATCCCCCATCCCAATCACTAATTAATTAAACATAATGACTTAACTAATCCCCATCTCAAGACCAACCACGTAGCTCCTCAAACTTTGATAATCTCTTATCTTCTCCTAAACTCCCCTAAACCAAACATTCACACAATTATTGTATGATTTAAATCTTAGTGTGAAATCCATTAATTTAGTTTCGCATTTAATACTTATTAGGATAAAATCTTATTTATAAGTGTGAATAGAATATAGATCTTTAATTTAATTAATCACTTTTGAGAAAAATAACTTAATTCATTATGTTAAACTTTTAGCCGGGTCGTTCTCTAACTTTGTGTTAGATAGTGGGCTAGACTAAAAATATTGTCTTAAGTTATCAGTCACCGGATAAATAAAGACGTGTGCTAAAAGGGCGTAGGAATTTTAAGAACGAAATTTACTAAGGTAGGTGAATTATGAGATCCCTCAACTTAGTCTCACATCTCTTATCTATTGGAGTAAGTTCTTATTTATAAGTGAAATAAATTATAGTTCTTTAATTTCATTGATCACTTTTGAAGAAATAATTTAGTTCATTACATTAAATTTTTAGCTGGGTCGTTACACAATTGAGTAGGTACACACAATTGAGTAGGGATGAAAAATCTTTGTTAAGCGTTTAAAATATATAATATTTACCCATATTTTTAGTATGATTTTGTACTTCTCGGGTATAAACATTATTAATTAAGTAATATTTTACTTTATTATTTTAGTTAATTAATATTTTATTATATATGCTTAACTTTGATGTTTTAATGCAGAAAAAGATGAATAAATTAAGCTTTGGATTTGATTGGTCATGACACTTGGCGCAACCCAATGGCTACAATGTCATGGTGTTCAATGGAGTCGAACAGTTGGAAACTTAAAGGGACATTATAATTAATTAGATTACGTCGATTTGTGAACACCCTCTTCAAATTCTTGTATCTCCACTTCTATATAAAGGGGTGGTCATTTGTTGTTGATCATATCTCATCTCTTGGCTTCGAAGTGTAGTGAAAGTAGTAGTTTTAGTTTTTGTAATTCCTTTTTCTTTTCATAATAAAAATTAGTTTCTTTTTTATATTGTGTTCTATTTTTATTATGGAGTAGTCTTTTATTTCGTTCTAGAGAAGAATGGAACTTAACATGATTTAATTGAATTCATTTCACCTCTTACTCTTTTATTCAATCGGATTGTTTAAATTGTCATGTTCTTAATGCTAAGAGTAGATTGATCACCTATTTCTTAGATCACGAGGTTTAATTAGATTTCGGGAGAAATTAATTAGATTAGTCATTGATAATTCATCATACGACGAGTCTTTTGACTTGTTTGTCGTTGTGGTCGGAAGATACACAACACCGTATGCGGTTGTAAGGCAATTCTTAATGCGTTATTTTGTTGATTAATCAATTATCACCGGGAGGTAGAAATTGAGGCAAAATAATAGAAGCATGAAGGAGCGGGAGCCACCATGTCATATAATTATCCTAGATCGACAATCCGAGGGAATAAAAGATAAGAGTAAGATATAATGAAGATTAAATTCATATTAAGGGAAATTCGACTCTAGAACGAGTTTTATAATTTTAACTTCTACTCTTTATTTAAGTTAGTATTTAGATTTCTGTTAAGTTAATTATTTCTATTTTGTTCTTAATTTTATTTTCTTTAATTAATTATAAGACAATTCATCTCTCTGTGGGAACGATAACTCTAATTTATCATCATACTACTTGTCTTGACCGTGTATACTTGCATGTTATTAAAAATAGTCTAACAATCTTCCCGGCTTTTAAGGTTACCTAAACTTTCCACTTCTCCGTGAGAAATTATTAATCATATTATTAAAAATATGGTTTGATTTTTGTTGATCTTGTTTTGGTCGTCGTCATCCCTGCCTTGTCCGAGAGCGACAACGCTAAAAGCTTCTCTGCATGTCTCGAGACGATAATTGATATGCATGTGTGAAAAAAAGCAGACCATGTGAGGGAATGAGCTTGGAGGCCTCCTTCCTACGTCTTTGTTTTTGTTACCGAGAGATATATATATATGTGACTACTTGGGGTTGTCCAAGTTGTTTGGTTACGTCGAGAAATACTTCCATATTAGGCAAGTTTTGGATCTACAACTTACCCTGAAAACTTGACCTCGACAGCTTTTCTTGCTGTTATCGATGCAGTCAATGCATTTACAATAGAAGGTCTGTCTAGCTAAGCTGCATGCATAGTGTAATGCAAGTCTTCTTATCATTGATCATGACTTATTAATCTGATATGCTTAGTAATAGCTAGCTTATGATCTGCAGGTACACAGCTTCAATATATGATAACATGGAACAGCACTGACTTATTGTATGATATTGATTTTTCATTGGTTTTGCATTAACCCGAAGCTTCAATATTATATTTAATCTATTGGGAAGCTGCTAGAGAACTATTTATAAGTTTTTGCAAAATTAATTATAAATCAATAAGAAGCATGTAGCTAGGCAGGTGCAAATTATATGTATTTTTTTTAATATAATAACGCCAATATACATGGGATAACTGCAAATCCCTGTGCTGATCATGCTAATCCGAAAAGCAGATTGGTGTAAACTCATATTTACAAAACAAACGAACCATTAACTGATTTTATTGTAATAACATTATATACATTCATATATGTTGTGTTTATAGATTGTTAAGTGGTAACTGAGAGTGACTACCTGAAAAACATGTATAATTTAGATCATAAGTACTTCGAGTTTGCAGTGACATATCTTAATAAGGGACCACTTAAACATGTTTATTATGTCCATACGTACATGTCTCTCGTGAGCTCTATTTACCTTCAACCAAATATGTTTGGCAAGGATGCGCATAATTGAAGCTAATTATAATCAACAAACATTAGTGGAGAATCTGCAAAATTAGAATAGCAGACATGCTTGGATTTGCAAGCTCTTGATCAGGGCCCAAGGAGGTATAAAAGAGAA
>JAURVB010005589.1:0-31730 GCA_033002965.1 Piper betle
CTGTACTTCGTTCCAGTACATGTCCCTTCCTTTTGTCGTAATCATATATTTGTAATCTCTTATTCTAAAATAATAAACATTTTCTTCGTACAATTAAATAGATCAAATTATCATTTACTCCTTCCTTTTTATTCAATCATAAAGGTGAGAAGGAAGCCGTGGGAAGAGCAAGATCTCCAAAGGTGCTGCCTTGGGATTGCCAAGGCTTAACCTATCCTTCAAGGCCGATTGTCCATCTCCTGACCAACTTCTTGGTGGCTTCCTGTGGCACAACGAAGGGTGCGGTCGGAGTAAACCGAAGGTCTCCTTAACAACGGCGTCCACATTCGGGCTCTTTCCAACATGGGTGTCCATCTCCAGTTGGGCGTGTTCTAAGACATTTAGTGAGCAAGAAGAAGACGGCTCCAGCTAGGGTGACCGAAGTGGTATCTGTCCCACCAAGGATCATAGCCAGCAATGACAAACATTAATACCATTATATCTTTACCACTACAAGTTACACTTAAGTTACAAAAGATTTTATTTTCTCTCTAAAGTTATACAAGAGTATGCATGAACAAAAATATATTCATTTGAAGAAAAATCTTAGAATACTTATTCTCTTCTCGTATCTACCTTTCTTATATAAATAACTACTCATAAATAATTACTCAATTTAAATTAAAATGCCAACAATTATCACTACAAATGTTATCACTAATTTAGAATTATTTGACTTGGTTGTCCTCAACTATAAAATTATGACAGGGACATCTCTATTAATATATTAAATTTTACCTTATAAGATACTAGATATGAGACTAAGTGACGAATTATTTTAATCTACTTATTTTAACAAATTTTTCATCAAAATTTTTGTAGCTAGCCCGTGACTTGCTGCCTACATCTTATTTGGCCCATGGCCAACACCCTAGCCTATGTCATTAGTACTCTCCCCCATTCAATATAATCTTATATATTTTACCTTTATATATGTTCGAACAATTTAAATGTTTTAAAAAATCATTGTAATTAAAACAAAATTGTGGGAAAAAGCACACCATACATACACGTGGCCTTGATCACGGCGTCATTATATCCTTTCCACCACACCACCACCACCATGGGCTCTTCTTCTTTTACCTTATCCCAAATCGGGAAATCGGGTCTTGTGATATCATAACTAGGCTCTCTATTTAATTAAAGCATATCATAAGACCAAATAGTAGGATTCTTTTGGTACTTCTTTATTACGAAACAAAAAAAAATTATTTTTTTTCAAAGGTAGTTTTTAGCTTTTGGATTGTGCTACGAGTAGTTGAATTCAATAAGGAGATTAGAGCTGATTCCATCACTTTTTTAATTTCAAAGATTTAATTGTTTGTTTTTTTTTCAACATAACCATAGTCAGCTACGTCTTAGTGAGACAGAGTTGATGGGTTAGGTTGTCGTGTTCTTAAAGATTGACTCGGTCAAAATTTAAAAAAAAACAAATTGTTGTTATTTGTCTTCTTTTATAGAAAATATATTTCTATATGTATATATTTATATCCCTCGATAACTCAGTCTCAAATGAAAATGTATTTGTATTTTTCCCGGATTTCGTCCTCAATCTCCATTGGACAAGACCAAGCCTTCGATGAGGTATGCAAAATTCTTACTGAAGATGATGTTGGAACTGTTGGGATTTATGGCATGGGCGGGGTTGGGAAGACAACCCTTACAAAAAAGTTCGGTATGAGTTTTTGGGGCCCAATAACTTCAAAGTCCTCTCTATTGTTGTCTCAAAAATCGTAAACGTCGATAGGATTCAAGAAGATATAATGAAGAAGATGGATTTACCCTTTGAGAAGGATGCTGACAAACGTGCATGGGAAATAAACAAGGCAATTGCTAATAGCTCTGGGAAACTAGCTTTATCGAGAAGAGCTTGCAAAGTTTTGGATTGGAGATGGAATTTTGGATTTGGATGGCAGTTATCATGATACGTGTAACAGAGGGTATGCAATTATAGATAAACTGTCGGCGATGTGCTTGCTTGAATTAAAAGATGTGGACTGCCTAACAATGCATGACATCATACGAGACATGGAGCTATGGATTGCAGGTGAATCGAAATTCTTTGTTCATGGTGAATGTCTGAAATTGACAAAAGACGAGATAAGGAATAGGTGGGAGGAGGCTAATGGGATTTACGTACTCAAATGGGTTGATTTACCATAGTAACCTCGTTGCCAAAATTTGTCTACCTTAATTTTTAATGCATCTGAACAAATGAGACTTGGGTTGCAAAGTAGTTTCTTGCAATTCATGGACAAATTAAGGATCTTAAAAATGGATAATCTTACATTTCTTGATATGACATTTGAGATCGTTGGACAATTTATCGAATTGAGGTGGCTTAGCATACGCTTTACTAATCTAGAAAATTTTTCAAGTGAGTTAGGAAACTTGAGAAAACTCAATGTGTTACAAATAAAATTTAAAAGAGGTCTAGATTCACTTCCATCGGCCATAGGACAACTTAGGGAGCTTAGAAGCTCTGGATAGACGGTCCCACATCCAAAAAAATGTTACCTTTGGAGCTTGGAAAGTTGAGTAAGCTAGAGGTACTATGTAACACCCCAAATCCGGTTCACGCTCGTGAACCGAACCGGCATGTTACAGGCCCCGGTTAGGTCGGCTAACCCGAACCTAACTCATGCGGATCCAATCTCGGCGTCTTAAGATGAAGATACGATCCATCATGAATGATTAAATGCGCAAAATCCTAACATGGTACTACATGAATGACAAACAATTCAAAATACACACCAATACAGTTACGATCAAAATTCTGAAATAAAACAGACAGGGTCTCCCTAAAAGTGCAATTAGGGTCCACCCTGTCAAAATAATATATACAAATATATAAGCATATATCAACAATTTCATTAACACACAATCTGATATACTATAAGCTCATTCTGGAACTTGGGTCCTAACCCATCATACTTTTGCTGCGCTACTCTGATCATTTCATTTCATATCATTATCATGCCTCAAACATTTAATCATAGCATGTTTATTAAATAACATCATAAACAAAACATTAAACATTCAATCACCCAATGTGTGTGTGCAGAAGACCTCATAGCTCCTCCGTCCAAGCTGGCTCATCCAACTCGTGATTATCACCTACATATAGTATAAGAAACACGTCAGTAACAAGTGTTACTGGTCCGGAAAATAAAATAACTATAACAAACTGGCTATGAGAGCAAACTCTCATATGAAAGAAAACAACATATACTCCACGTGAACACTCTGAAGGGCACTACTGAGGAGCCACTGGGCTGCAGACCCGGTAGCATCCCGAACTTACTGATCTGCTGCTGGTACTGTGCTACTCTCAGCACTTCTTTTCAGTACTTCTCGTGAAACTTTATCCTAAGCCCTCTCCTTACCTCCATATTTCTCCTGGCCTTGAGCACGAAGGCCGAGTACTCTCAGGCAGTCGCCTTTAGTACCCTTTGAACCACAAGTCTGGACATGCGCTGTACTAAACAGTACCCGTAAACCTCCACGTTCTCCGGGTGTGAGGAACTCAAACGCGGAGTTGTCAGGATCCCTCGGGAATGGAACAGTCCGCTGGCACTAATCCAGAGCCCGCTTTGACTGTCACGGCATCCTCTGCATGGTACGTGCAGTCGATTTCTCCATCTCTCGTCTCACTGAAAACGCGAAAACTACATATATATAGGGCTGGGTAGGGATTTATATAATAGGCCCGAAGGCAACTTGTGGTGGATCTTGTTTTCGAAATCATCCTCGAGGGATCTCATCCTCGAGGGGTTATTAATCCGGAAAATGTTCGGTTAAATGGCCCGAGTTAAGTGGGATCCGATAAAACGCCACTTAACCCGTCCTGCAGACAATAAATTAAACATACAATAGAAAGATCATAAAAATCAGAGAGAAGTCCTAAACGGACCTGGTAGAAGCTCCAAGCGTGTCATCGCGCCTAGGCGGCGAGCTCCTACTCCGTACCTACACATCAAAACTAAATACTAACGCCCGCTAACTAAATGATGCATCAAACTTGTCATATAATCAACACACTAACATAATCAAATCACATCACATCAACAATCAAATAATCATAAATATGAAAGTAATTCTAACTCATCCTATTCATACCAATTTTATTGTGCTTTTCTAAGTTACATTGTGACCACTTATCATGCTCCGACTCGACTCTACCTCATTAGATCACTTACTCTTCATTCACACTTAATCTCATCATGCAACTCATCGTTTCATCCATAATTAAGTATTAATCACATCAATAAACCAACCCTAGCATGCTGTACTAACAATCATCAAGTTTAAATTATAAATTTGGAGGTAATTATACCTCACGTCGTCGGCAATCGGCGACGGCTAGGGTTCCGTCGCGCATCTCGGAGCTCAAATTCGGCGCTCATCGGCGTCCGACATTCGATCGGGATCGACTGGATGAACTCCTCGGAAGATCTGGCGAATTCCAGCGATTCCGATTTTCCGGCGGGTTCTGGCGGTTTTCCGGCAACTTCAGTGGTTTTCCGGCACCCTTCCGGCGGTTTTCCGGCGACAATTGCCGGCGGTGTCTACTAGCTGGATAGGGGTCATATAGGGTACCATTGGAACCGGCTCGGCGAGCCCGACACATCCACGACGTCGACATGGTCGGCCGAGGCGGTGGCTCGCCGGAAAATGGGTAAAACAGAGGCTGGCCATGGTGGTGTGGAGATCCGGCCGGGATGGGCGGCGCTGGCCTCCGTTCCGGTCGGGGAAGGTCACTGGGCGGTCGATGGTGCTGAGGCGACCACCTGATCGTGGCGGCGACGGTCGCCGGCGGCGGAATCGGCGACACGGCCGAAATGCAACCGCGGCGCTAGGCGTGGCGATTCCGACGTCGCGGCGGCGGGATGGTGGCCGGGACTGGTCGGGGAGGCACGACGACACCGTGGCGGGGCTAGTCGGCGACGATCGGCGGCGGGCCGATGTCCACAGCGGCGGCGGCGACGCTACACGGGGGCGGCGTCGCAGCAGGGGTTTGGGCGAGGATGGTTCCGGGTAGAGAAAAACAGCTGGGTGGCAATATCGTAAATAATACTTGACTCGTGTCCGGCTCGAGTCAAGAATAACAACTAAGGAGTATTAAATCTAAAAAAAATCGGGAAAAATCCCATAAAATTAAACAAACACCACAACATTATAATGATATGCTCTACGACTAACAACCCACCCAAATTGCCCGTAACGCGTCCTAACGCGGTAAGCGGCTTAAAATTAATTCTACGATCCACTATATATAAAAATAAAAAAATAATAACTTGCATACTCTCATATATCTGATAACTCATTCTGTTCTGCTGTGTTCATGACGTTATCATCATATACTTGGGTACGCATGACCCTCATAGCTCATACACACGACTGGCGTCGGCTCAGTACACGTGTTCTGAAACTAACTCGACTCGAAAAATAATGGTCAAACTGACCGGTTTTGAATATAAAACCCTGACCCGAATCGCGGGTTTTACATACTAGTTCTTCCAACGTTCCACGGGGCAGAACTCATTAATTTCATCAATCTCATTCTGAATAGAATATTTGAGCATATGCGCGAGTTTAGAAGATTGGAATTGAGTGTGACAAGTGTGGGCATATTACCGGCTGATCTCTGGAAATTGTCCAAGTTGGAGCATCTGCTTTTTGAAGCCTCGGGGTTAGTGGCAGAGCGTGATGGAGAAGATATGGACATATTTTACATGTATGAATGTCCACCTTGGCTGAATTTGGACAGTGTTGGCTTAACTTAAACCATAGATGATCTAAAGCAGTTGTCCAAGTCCCTAAGAACTCTTCAAATGAGAAGGTGGCCAATTTTTAAGTGGGCCGACATAGGATCAACACTTGAGACCATGAACAACATGTCTGAGATGTTAATTGAGGAATTTCTGGTTGATGAAATAATCCTAACAAGTAAAAGCATTTGTTCGCCCAGGCTGGAGAAGCTATTCATTGCTGGATGCCCTCGATTAGTGAAGTTGCAAGTAGGCGGGGATGCCCTCAAATGCCTGTGCTCTTTGACTATCTACGAATGTGATTCCCTCAAACATATTATTGGCCTTGAGCATCTTGAACATCTAAACAATACTAAATTGTCCTAAATTGGAAGGAGAGCTCATGAATCCAAACAAGGGAATTAGGTCATTATCTTTGTGCTTTCCCCATCTACAATCACTTGATCTTTGTGATCTCCCACTAGTGACGACCATATGTAGTGACAATCTCTCTTTTCCTTCCGTCTTGTTTTTGTTCATATGTCAATGCGAGCAACTGACGACCGTATGTAGTGACTATGTCTCCTTTCCTTCCCTCTTACATTTGAATGTATCTAAATGCGAGAAACTAGAAAAATTTCCTAAAAGCTTAATGAATGAGAAAACGCCACTGCAAGGTAAGATTATGGGAGCAAAGGAATGGTGGAAAGGGTTGCAGTGGCAAGATGTAGACTTCAAGTCCTACCTCCTCCCTCTTTTTTCGAGATTTGGAGGTAAGATAGAAGTGAATTATTATCACCTTGGAAAGTTCTTTTTTCGAATTTGGAGGTAATCACAAATTATTATCCCCACGGGGCGGCGGCTGGGGGGGGGGTGGTTGGAAGGGCGCGGCCGGGGCCGAGGGGGAACCGGGGTGGGGGGCGCGGCGGAGGCCCCTGGCGCTGGCAGGGAGGGCGCCGGCGGGCCGGGAGGGAGGCGACGGGATGGGGAGGGAGCGGCGCTTGGGGAGGGTGGCGGGCAGCGGCAGGCGGGGGCGACGGCTCTGGGGCCGCGGCCGGCGGGGGCGCCGGCAGGGGGGCGAGGGTGGTCGACGGGCGGACGGGCGCGAGCGGGCGGCGGGCGGCAGGCGGACGGGCGCGAGCGGGCGGCGGGTGGCGGGTGGCGGGCGGCAGGCGGATGGGCGCGAGCGGGCGGCGGACGGGCGGCGGGCGGCCGGGGCGGACGGACGGTCGGGCGGGTCTTGGACGGGTCTTGGGCGGGTCTAGGGGCCTATCAAATCTGGGCCGCTGGATTTCAATCCAGCGGCCCAGATTTGGCGCCGCATGGTGGGCTGCCAAAAGGGCAGCCCACCATAGAATTTCTATATATATATATATATATTCCTAGGTCATTTAAATATCCACACCCGAGAGAAAGGCAACCCACACTCCACATCTGAGAGTCCCCCCCCCCACCCCCAACCCCACCCGCCGCCCGCCCTTTCTTCGATCCCGTACATCTCTTCTTCTCCTGATTTTTTTTTGCAATTTTTTGGGATTTTTTTAATTTTTTATTTGTTATGTATGGCTGTTGTGTTTGATCTATTTTTTTTATTTCCGTTTCTGTGATTTTTATAGTTTGTTGCGTCGATTGGGATCGATGGTGTTTGGATTCCATCGGATTTTTCTTTTGGCAACTTTTGGGAGTTTTTTTGGTATGTATTGTTGCTTCTAGTGATCTCTTCTTTGCATTGCAATTTTTTTAATTTTTTTTGTGGTTTTTGGATCGATTGGGGACGATGTTGCGTTTTGGAGGCTCAAAATTGGGGACGATGTCGCGAGGTTCGAGGAAGGAAGCCAAGCCATTCCATCGGGCATCTTGCTGCCGAGGAAAACGAGGGAGGGGAGGAGGAAAAGTAATCTAAAAGTAATTATATTTATGTGTACTCAACCGGGTCTTCCACTTCTTGCTCTGTTCTTCTCTGTTTATAACGACTCTCATCTCGTTCATGCTGATCTTATCTCTTTGTATATTTCTTTTTATAATTTTGTTTTGATCGGCCTGCACTTCCTATCTGGGTTTTTTTGGTGCTTGTCAGTTCTGGGTAGTTCATCAATTCGCAGAAGATAAAGGGGTGGTGAGGAGGTTCTTATAATTTTATATTTTTCTCCCAAACGAGTTATTTTTAAGCTTACGATCAATCTAGTTTTGAGCTCTTCAAAATTTAACAGTTTAAGTATATTCAAACTCGAGTCGAGTTCGAATAGCATTAGAAATGTTCGAGTCGAGTTTGAACAAACTTCAAGCTTTTCAAGTTGAGTTCAAATACAAACTGAGTTCAGCTCGCTCCCTCATTTAGTAGCCCTAATTCTAACTTATAACAAACACAAACACATTGAGAATGAATATTAAAACCATTATAAAATGGTAAATTATACGTGATTCAACCATTTAACTTCTAGGTTGCATGATCAAAGTCCGTCATATATGAAAAATAAAAAAATGTTTTATGCAAGTTTATGTTTATCCGGTCAAGCTACTCATTTGGTGCATTGTGGCAATTAGGCGAAGAAGAAAGAGGCATTTCCTTTCATGTTTAAATAATTTTATTGATGATCTTAATAACCTTGAATCAAGTCCACAAACATTCTACGTTCATCTATTGTAACTGAAATGACAAAACTTTGGTTTATTTGTGAATGAAGCTACCCTACTAACAATAAATTTTAAGCCTTGTATTAGAATCATGGGAATGGGTTTGCTGTAACATTTGCTACATTAAATTTCTTATAACAGCCCATAACATGAGAGACATGGGTTGTCTATTTAATGACCGATTATTTTAGTTATTAGTTTGTTTAGCTTGGGAGTGAATTTGGAAATAGGTATGAACTGACATGTATAGGAGATAAAATCTCCCGAACAGATTTGGAATCCCTAATATTTATGAATACCCGTCACTGTCTATGGAGGGCCAGTGACTACTGGTCGTCGACTACCGGCTGCATGCCAGCAACGAGGGGTCCCTTGAGGGAATCCCATCAACTGAGCTAGGAAAAGCCCTCATTTATTCCTCTCCTTGTGGTCTTCCAGTCGTCACAGCCGCATGTTCGAGCAAGGTCGTGATGATGAAACATTGCCAACTGGAGCTTGCAAAAGAGCTATTTTATACATCTTCAATTAGTTGTCCCACAGTCACAGTGAAGTAGAGTCGTCGATCTTTGGATATCAACCACAACGGGTTTCTTCCAGTTTCTATTTCTGGCAAATGAGTGACACAACCAGTTGTGTCCTAGTGAATACCGGCAAGGGAGTCAGATTGTACAGGTATAACAAAATCTTCCACTCTTTTTTTATTGACATGTGGATGTGCATAGGATTATATATAGAGATAATCTAGTTAACTCTTAAAAATTAGGTCGGAAATAGGATGATCCAGACTCAATAAAGTTGGATTAAATTGGGGAGGAGAAGCCGGACTCACACTGAGTCTTACAGCAATGAACGATAGGGGTAGATTATATAAAAAATTATAGAATTGATAATTAATTAGGAATTTTAAAAACGAATCTTACATCAACAACCTAATTAATAGATATACATAATCCATTTCTCATGTATTTATCTAACATAGTACATAATTAGCAATAAAGCATATAATGCTTATCACGTAACAAATAATCAATTAAAATCTGATTTGAACATGATATTTATTAATATATTTTAATTTAATTACGAAAATTAAATTTAAAAAATACATGTTAATTAATCATGCGTCAAATAATGATTATCGATTTATAATCATGATATATGCATTAATTGAATACGAAATTCAATTTAAAAATAACACCATGCTTGTTAATTCATGTAAAAAAGAAAAAATTAGACAATTTAAATAAGGATCTGGATAGATCTAATAGAATTTGATAAAAAAATGGTTATTCTATCAGATCTAAATAATCATCACTTTAATCCATGAAAACAAGCATGTAAAAAAACCATAATATTTTAATTACAAAAAATTAAAATAATGTGCAGATCTGAAAAAAAACAGTCTTTTATTATAATTCTTTATGATCTTAGACTAGAACACCATTTATAAACTTTTGATGCCAATATTAGATGTTAATATAATTAATTAGAACTAAAACAAGAATAAGAAATACCTGGATCGATGTACGAGGTCTAAGTCTTCTATCTGTTTTCCAAGTTTTCTAAAATCAAGGTTTGATTACTAAAACCAAATTTATTTCTACAACCTATATCTCCTCTGTAATTCTACAAAATAATGTTTTTTAAAAAAAGTATATGTCTGTATCTTTATATATAAGAGATGATAATTATCCATCTTAACTGATAAGGATATGTATATACCTATACATAGATTTATATAAAATCTATTAGATATATTTATATAGATTTGAATGGGTCACACCATTATGGGTGTATCTTTATCATATACGACAACCGCATCCATGCATCTTCTGTTGTTTAATTAGAATTTATTTATTGCAATTTGACAAAGCTCAAGTTTCATTATTTGGAAGTAAATGGCTGCAAAATTAAGGAATTAACTTCTCTACCGTGCAATTCTATCTACGCACTCTTCTCGATCGGCCAAAATTACCATGGCCAATGCTTTATTCATATGATGCCCTACGCACTGTACGTTTTGGCATTTATCATTTGGAGCTGATCAATTCGATGAGTCAAGTAGCTACAATTCCATGTTGCCACTTCTGATTTTCTACCTTATTGCTGTCACAATTGCACCATTGTCGCCTCCACCATGGTAGTTTATTTTCAAATGAAGCAATTTGGGTGGGCTTCTCGAGCATGGTTTTCTTTGTTAGTACATCTTTATATCAACAGAGTACATCGTGGTATACACTATAAAGCTACCTCTCAGGTGTAATTGTTGTCTCATTCAACGTGGATAACAGAATGACAGGAGCGAAATAAAATAAGAATCATGCTATTCGTCCACTTTCCACCCACAGTAAGAAATAAAAGTCAAGCCTTAGTTATGATTCAGAAAAGTTTGCATGTTGAATTGAGACTCACAAGTTAGATTCCTTGTTGAATTCACTAGTTGGTTTATTGTGCTTGATGTATTTCATGACTATTTTTATTAAATAAAAGAGCAATGTTGTCCTCGCATTTATATTTTGTTGTTATTAAATTCCTTCTATCCATTAACCTAACACATCCAACATAAGATCGTTATGTGTATGAAAACTTTCATATATCAACACAGAAAAGTTGTCTGGCATGAAACAACTTCAACAAATTTAGAATATTAGTGGAGCAAAAATCTAAAGTTGAGGACTATAAAGCAAAGATCGACACAATAACTATGAATTATCTTTTGTTTCAATCTTAGAAGAAAGTGGGAAATATGCATAATCTCACTACCAAACATCGAACAATTTTGTAGAGCCACACAGTTCCCATGATGATCATAGCATCTAGTAAAAACGAAGCACGTGTAGTTGTAAGTCTTTGAGCCAAATGAAAAATCTTTCTGAGAAAATCTCCTGATGGAATATAAATAGTCTAATGCATAGCTCTTAGCCTCTTACACCCACTACTGCAAACCAAAGTAGCCTTGCAATTAGAGAGCAATTTTTGAACAGATGAATGATAGATTCAACTTCATGAATAGAACGGAAGCAACTAAAACACCCGTGCATAAGGTATCTACTCTTCCACTTTTATTTATCAAAAGAGGATAATTTAAATTTGTCTTGAGATGAAAAGTAAGAGAATCAACCTATCAAAATATAACAAACATAAAATAAAAGAAAATAAAATAAATTATAGTCAAAAAATATCTTTAAAATCAAATTCTATTTTTTGAGATGTCATGATATAATACAACATGTTAATCATATTGAATGAAACGGCATGTAAAACCTAAACTTAGTGAATTGAAGTACATCCCAAATAAAAGAGTGGCAGATTGCATTGTTAGCAATCCATACTAATAAGAATCTAAACCATAATTGTTCTATTTTTTCGAAGGAAATCAGACATGATGTAAACCAAATACTTGGCCACCATTCATTTCAACCGGTACCTGAGAGGGTGCAATGTCCTAAAAGCATCAAAGAAAGGGGCTTCATTTCCAGCTTGTAATGATCTCCGCCATTTTCGAAACCTGCAATTAAGTATATCAGCTGCAGCATGGAAAAATCTCCTAAGATCTTATATTAATACAAGTTACAAGACGCACAATTAAGTACGTCTAGGACAAAAATGGCCCATACTTGCATTCTTCAAAATCTGGTTCTGCACTAGCTCTATCAGTAGCAAAAGATGCAATATTGAGATCACCAACCACAACAACTCTTTTTCCTTGACTTAAGAATCTCTCCCATCTTCTCTAGAGATGCATATCAAATTAGTAAAACCTAAAATCCGATGTATTGCATTTCAAAAAGACATGCAAACTATGTTTTTTTATCTTGGATAGAATATCATCCTTAAGCAACGAAAATGTGACACCAATATCAGTTTCTGTGAATAAATGAGCAAAAAGAAGCAAATTACCTGAAGCACCGTGAAGAAAATAAGTTTAGAACGAATCCTTTCTTCATCATCAACTTCAGCTCTAGGTCCATACAAATTAAGAGAATTGCATATAGTATATAACAGATCAACCCACAGTTGATGTCCACTCTGCAGACATAACTTATAACAGAGCACTTATATGATCAATATCTTTGCAAGAACGATAACTGTTTATAACAGCACTTACCAAAAATAGCCATGGTTAGTAATAACACAACGTCCTTCATTATTGTTGGGAAATAGACGCTCTAGCAAAAACAACCTAGAAAATATTTCCCCTCAAAATGCAATGAAAACAAATATAAGATAAATAGGTGACACCAAGATAAAAATGGATGGAAACTTTTCTCTAAATTAGGAAAAAGAAAACCAATATACTTGATCAACTTCGATTAAGAAAATCTCTTATAATCAAGTATCGAATAAAATTTGACAAAACTCTACAAAGCAGACCAATAACAAGATTTGAAAAATACAATTCTTGAGAAATTCAATATTTGAGAAATTGAGAAAATAACATACACCTCGAAGAAAATTAGATCAACTTCACACCCTTGATTACAACCCCACCTTCAACTTGAGATGATGAAGGACTTCTCCAAACTCTCCATTTATTAGCCAAATGTGCTCAAAAACTTTCAAGAGAATATTCTGTTTTAACATCAACAGACTTCTCCTTTATATAGAAGAATATGAGTAGAATTTTAGTAGTCACCTTATTAAACTTTTATAGAAAAGAACGAAATCACACATAGGTATACAAAACACCAACCGTTAATGTGATAAACGAATAGCCAATAACTGACAATTGAATTTTTCAATGTGAATGGGTGAGGGAAACTCAATAAATCCTCCCCTTCACGAATCCATGAGCAAACTAGACATAGTGGTAGCATAATTCTCCATACCAACTTCACTTCGACAAAATAAATGTTTGTCCTTTGTCACAATCTTGGTTAACATATCTGAGATGTTCATGTTAGTGTGAACCTTGTTCAACTCTAACAACTTTCTCTTCAACACATCTCTTACCCAATGATATCAAACATCTATGCGTTTACTCTTTGAATGAAAATTAGAGTTCTTACTCAAATGTATAGCACTTTGACTATCACAAAGTACCTCATATTTATCTTGACTTATCCTAATTTCATTCAAAAATCTTTTTCAACCATAGAACCTCTTTGAAAGCTTTTGTAACTGCAATGAATTCAATTTTAGTTGTGGATAGAGCAACACACTTTTGCAATTTGAACTGCCAAGAAACAGCACCACTGGCAAAAGTAACAACCCTAAAAGTAGACCTCCTAGAGTTAAGATCACTAGCCATATCTGCATCAGTATAACATGATAATATAGGTTTACCTCCCCCAAAGCATAAACATAGCTTGGAAGTACCTCTCAAATATTTCAATATCCACTTAACTGTTTGCACAATGTTCTCTATCAGGATTAGACAAATGTCTACTTATTGCCCTGACAACAAACACTATGTCTGGTCTAGTACAAACCATAGCATACATAAGGCTCCCTACAACAGATGCATAAGGGACATTCTTCATTTCATATACTTCTACTTCACTTAGCTCACCTCTCTTCAATTTGAATTAAGCTCCTAGTGGAACAGTAATCAGCTTGGCTTCTTTCATGTTGAACCGCTCAAGAATCTTCTCAATGTATTTCTCTTGGGCTTACCAAATCTTCTTAGCTTTTCTATCTCGCTGGATGGACATGCCAAGAATTTGCCTAGTTGGACCCAAATTCGTCATAGCAAAGGATTTGCCTAAATTTTCCTTCAAATCTATAATTCTTGATTTATCCTGTCCAAGAATTAACATATCATCAACATAAAGAAGCAAAATGATAAAGTCATTCTTCCCAAATTTCTTGATAAATATACAATGGTCTGAGACAATTTTGTTGTAGCCTTGACTATCCATAAAAGAATCAAACTTCTTGTACCATTGTCTACGAGCTTGTTTGACGCCATACAAACTCTTCTTCAATCTGCAAACCATCTGTTTCTTTTCTTTATCTACAAAATCCTCAGGTTGTTCCATATATATTGATTCATCAAGATCACCATGGAGAAATGCACTCTTCACATCTAATTATTCAAACTCCAAATCCATACTTGCAACTAAACCTAGTACACAATGGATTGAAGACATTTTTACAACAGGTGAGAAAATTCCGTCAAAGTCAATACCTTTGTTCTGCCCTGAAGCCTTTCAGCACAAGTCTTGGATTGTACCTTGCTAGAGAGTTACCTTCTTCATGCTTAAGCCGATAAATCCACTTGTTCTTCAAGACCTTTCTCCCCTTAAGAAGATTCACAAGCTCATATGTCTTGTTCTCATGCAATGACTTTAGTTCCTCTCACATGGCACTTACCCATTTGTCTTTCTCTCTGTGACTAAGAGCTTTACTGAAGTCTTCAGGCTCACCACTTTCTGTGAGAGTCACATAAGTAGAATTTGGATACTTCATTGATGGCTTAACAATTATACTAGATTTTGTTCTAATAGCATCAGCCTCCCCTTGATCAACAACCCGATCACCAACATGTACCTGTTCATCAACAACATCAGGAACTGTATCATTAGTAATATCATTATCCTCACCTTCACCGTCATGAGGCAAATAAATAGAAATATCATCTCTGACTTCTTCATCAATCTGTTCAGCAACATCCTGAACAATATCCTCTACAACTATTGGAGGAGCAGATGAAGTCTTAACCTTCACAATATAATCCTGGGTATCACTTTGAGTAGTTGTTTCATTTCCAAAGTCCTCTAGAAACTGATTCTCACGAAACACCACATCCCAGCTTCGAACAATCTTCTTCTCCTTAGGATCCCAAAGTCTGAAACCAAACTCTTCATCCTCATAACCCAGAAATATGCATTCAAATGTCCTAGCATCAAGCTTAGACGTTAGTTCCTTTGGCATACGTACAAAGACGTTAGTGTATTTTTTACCTTCCTACCAGTCCAAACTTTTTCTGGAACTTCTCCATCTAAAGCAAGTGTAGGAGACCTGTTAATTAAATAACAAGCAGTACAAACAACTTCAGCCCAAAATCCTTTAGGTAATTTTGCTGTAGAAAGCATAGTTCTAACCCTTTATAGAATTGTTCTATTCATTCTTTTAGCCACTCCATTCAATTGTGGGGTATTAGGAATAGTCTTCTCATGCCGAATACCATGTTTGTCACAATAAACCTGAAACTTATTAGAACAATATTCACCTCCATTATCACTTCTCAAACATTTCAAAGTCTTCCTTGTTTCTCTCTCTATAAGAACATGATATGATTTGAAAGTATTAAACACATCACTTTTATTCTTCAAACAGTAACACCATACCATCCTTGAAGCATCATCACTAAAAGTGGCAAAATAAGAGGCTCCACCAAGAGACTTTATCTTCATTGAACCACAGACATCAAAATATACAAGTTCAAGTATTTGTGTCTTCCTTTTGCCAGTGGATACAAAAGAAGCCCTACGTTGTTTTGTAGCCAAACAATGATCACAAGAGCTTAGTGTTGTCCCATCAAGTTGTGGAAGATAGTTTTTCTTCTTCAAAAATTCTAGCCCCTTCTCACTCATGTGTCCCAACCCTGTATGCCACAAATCAGCTGTGCGAGTAGTAAAGGTAACATTAACCTCCCCGTGAACCAGACTGGATGTAGTCCTATAAAAACCACCACACTTCTTACCTTTAGCAACCACTAGAGAACCTTTCACCAATTTCCATAAGCCACATGAAAATTGTGAAACATAGCCCTCATCATCTAGCACACCTGTTGACATTAAGTTCAATCTTAAATCGGGAATATGACACACATTTTTCAAAATAAGTTTGCTACCAGAATCGGTCATAATATGCACATCACCATGACCAACAATTTTAGAAGTCACATTGTTGCCTATCTTCACCACACCTAGATCAACTGTCACATAAGTGTTGAAGAAATCTCTACATGGGGTAGCTTGAAACGCTATGCCAAAATCAATCACTCAACTAATATCATTATTAGTTGTCAAACAATCATTTCCATCATCAAATATGATTAGTATATCATCTATTGCAACATTGGCAGTCTTATCATCTTCACTCTTATTGTCAAGCACCTTTCCATTTCTTAGATCTTTCTTGTATTTGTAAGAGTTCTTCTTCTTATGGCCGGCTTTATTATAATAAAAGCACTTGAAGGTCTTGTTTCTGGATTTAGACCTTCCTCTACTCTTATCTCTTCCACTTGGACTCCAACTCTTTGATCTTCCCTGAGAACTAAATTCAGAAACCAAAGATTGAGATGAATTAGAGAAGGTTACCTGTTGTGTTTTCCTTCTCACTTCTTCACTCAAAAGACAACTTGAAACCATATCAAAAGGCAGCTGCTTGTTAGAATTATTCAAAGAAATAACTAAAGGTTCCCAAGACTCCGGTAAAGTATTCAATAATAAACAAGCTTTCCAAGCATCATCAAGGGGCATATTCAAACTAGATAATTGAGTTAATATACCTTGCATCTCATTGATGTACTCACTGGCTTCTGTCCCATCCTTATAATGAAGATTCATCAACCTTCTGACCAATAAATTTCAGTTTCCAGGTGTGTCTCTCTCATACATATACAAGAGCTTATCCCGAAGCTCCTTGGTTGTCTTTGTTCCCATCACATGGTTATATACGTTTTGTTCTAACCAATGTCTGATCAAAACCATGCACTTTTTGTCCATCTTGATCCATTCAGCTGTGACACTCGACTCAGCCTTAACAGTAGGCAAAGGAGGAGGAATCGAAAGAGCCTTCCCTTCATCAATCTCAACTAGAGTAGTACTCAATGGTGGACTGAAACTCGACAACTCAGGAGGACCAAGAATTGGATTATATAAATCCTTAGTGAATAAATAATCAATTATACGACCCTTCTAGTAATGCCAATTAGACTTACCCTTAAGGGCGACCATCTCCACATGTTTCTCATCATTCATCTTGACACACAAGGTTACTACCCAAAACCAAGACAAACAAAAGAACCAAAGCTCACATGCTATGATACTACTTGTTGGGAAATAGACACTCTAGCAGAAACAACCCAGAAAATATTTCCCCTCAAGATGAAATAAAAACAAATATATGATGAATAGGAGACACCAAGATAAAAATGCATGAAAACTTTTCTCCAAATTAGGAAGAAAGAAAACCAACTTACTCGATCAACTTCGATTAAGAAAATCTCTTACAATCAAGTATCAAATAAAATTTGACAAAACTCGTAATACAAATTAGACCAATAACAAGATTTGAAAGATATAATTCTTGAGAAATACAATATATGAAAAATTGAGAAAATAACATACACCTCAAAAGAAATTAGATAAACCTCACACCCTAGCTTACGACCCTGACTTCAACTTGAGATGATGAAGAACTTCTCTAAACTCTCCTTTATGAGCCAAATGTGCAAAAAACTCTTAAGAGGATGTTCTGTTTTACATCAACAGAATTCTCCTTTATATGGAAGAATATGAGTAGAATTTTAGTAGTCACCTCATTAAACTTCTATAGAAAAGGACGAAATCACACATAGGTATACGAAACACCAACCATTAGTGTGATAAATGAAAAGCTAAAAACTTACAATTGAGTTTTTCAATGCGAATGGGTGAGGGAAACTCAACAATTATCAACTTTCAGAAGTTCATCTCTCGTGATTGTCTCAACACCTTCTATGTCTAGAGTCTCTAGACCAATTTCATGTGGACGAATTCCAGAAATTACACCATCTCACGAAGAATTATCTAGCAGACCTGTAATACCTTCTTCTGCTACAAGCGACACTGCTGGGCCTGTACTTGAAAATGCTGACTTAACTTGGCAAAATGTGGCAACGCCAAAATAGGTACTCATTTCAATGGACAAATATGAAATAGTAAGGTAAAAAAAACACATGTTTCAAAATATGCAGTTACACCCCAAATCCGGTTCACCTAAAAACTATATCAGAACTATTACGATCGAGTCGAGTCACGTTTAAATCGATTAATCTGCAAGACTCAAACAAGAAAAGATGAATCAGATACGTGTAACAACTTAATAAGAAGCTTCGTGCAATAACATGACATGAGAATACTCAACATACGACAAGAACAAAAATATAAATGGATAAAATATAGGTAATAAATACATCAAAATAGCTGTTGAAACTTGAAATATGAGCATCTCATCAAGAGACGTGATACTATGTTTGATCTGCTTGATAACATAAGCTAGTTAGAGCATACATCAGAATGGATTGAATAAATATACATGAAGGCACGCATCAAGCAGACAAAAGCAAGAAATGAAAAACAATAACACGCTGGGCATAAGTGTGTATAGCAACTATCTATCCTTCCACCAAAGCCGACCTAACACACAAAAACACAAGACCTATATATATATATATATATATATATATATATATATATATATATATATATATATATATATATAAATAATATAATATATAAAAATTGTCAGCAACGAGTATTACGGGTCCAGAAAATAGCTAAAACAAACTTGGCAAGTAGAAATTGACTTCCATAAGGAAATAAAACCAATATATAACTCTATGAGAACACTCAAAGGGCATCTATCTGAGGAGTCTATTAAGCTGTAGACTAGATAACTATCCTGAACTAAACTGCAGCATGCCATCTCGGCATGCCTCTTCTCGATAATAACATGTCCCACTATACGGGGTAACAATACATCCTTAGCCCTCTCCAAACCTCTATATAACTTTTGACCCATAACACAAAGACTCAAGTACTTTTCACGTAGCCCTTCAGTACCTTCTGATACCTTAAATCTATATATATGCTCTGTTTACAACAATACTCTATCTACTTCACACCTCTCCTAGTGTAAGGAAGCTCAAGACGTAGAGATGTCAGAATCACTCAGAGCATGGAACAACCCTCTCACTTATCCAGAGTCTACTGCGACCGGTGTATGTGCCCGCTTACGGTATATGTAAAGTCAAGTCCACTAAGTCTCGACTCACTGAAAATCTGATGAAAACTATATAAAAGGTTGAAGAAGGGAATCATCTAGGTAGGCCCGAAGACAATGTGGTGCGAAGCTAAGTTCGAAAACAACACAAGAGATCTCGTCTTCAAGGGTTATTAATCCAAAGTAAAATACGTCTAGATGGCCCGTGTTAAATGAGGCCCGATATAACATCTACTTAATGCATGGCCTCAATCTAGAAATCAAATTCACGATAGAATATAGTGATCAAATCTGAGAAAGTTATAATGGGCCTGAGCTCCAAGCTTCAAGCGTGACAGCACATCTACGACTGAGTTCAGACATCCGGTATTTACATTGGACTCACTACTAAACAAAAGAGTAATAACTCTACATGACGCATGAGTCGTGGTGTGTATTCACATCAACAATGACATTACAAATAATAGGTAATGTAAAATAAATCTACAAATAAACATTCGGCATGTAAATTGAGCGATAAAAAGCAATAAATAAATAAGTAAATAAAACAAGTTAAATAAATAAAAGAATAATAAATAAAAATAATAGACACACAACTAAGCATCACAACAATAATAATGACAACTAAACATGAATGAAAATAAATAGGAAAATAAATAAATAATAATTATTAAATAAGTATTTAATTACTAATTAAGTAAATAAACTCACTTATCATTGAAGAAGAATAAATAAATAAATAATACATTAATCAAGAAATAATAATAATATAAATAATGCTACATGATTTTGCCACTAAATGCGAGTAAATATTGACACATACACTAGTTAGTAAACAAATAAATAAATAAATCTGTAAATAAATAAATAAATAGATAATAGCAATTAATTATGAATAATAATAATAATAATATAATTATCAAATATATGAACACATCTAAACAAGGGTAAATGATAACATGTGTGCGAGTAATTAAATAAATAAATAAATAAATAAAATTTGATAAATATGAAGAAGATTAATATTAATGAGTAAATATATCATTGGTAACGATAAATAATCATACAAGCATATATCACATACGACGAATAAATAGATAACAAGAGATAAATCAAATAATGAATAAATAAATATAACAATCAACAAATAAATAATAAATAAATAAAATACTCATATCATCAGAGCATGTCAAATTATGTGAATATACATCTAAACTAATGCAGGAAGTCTCGAAATACTGGAAACGATAAAAAAATGGACAAAAACGAGCTGAAAATGACAAAAAATGAATTGCCGAGTCAACTGGGCCGATTTGGACCAAGTCAACTTGGTTCAGGTTAAGCTACCTCGGTTGAGCTAAATGGGCTAGCTGCATCGCAGACAAGGACATAGGTCTGGGCAAAGATACGAACACGAGCAGAACTAGACGCAGACACGATGTGAAATGGGCTTGCGATGCCCATCTCCAAAAATGTCAATGGCGGCGGGGTTGGGGTTGCCGCCAATCACGTTCGATAAAGGAGGGAAAGGTGTCTGGGGTGAGGTTTGACAAAGTTCGGCCAGTGGTTCGCTAGAAAATGGTCGGCAAGTGATGAGAACACTGCCGGAAGTGAAGATGTCACTAGCGATGAATGCGACCATGGTGGAGGTCAGTGATAGGCTCAAATGGAAAGTCTTAGCATGGGGAAGCTATCTGGTAGTTGACCTTGTCGGAGGGGTTGCCAATGCCAGCAAACGGTCGGAAAGGAGGTGGCGGCGTATAAATCTGGTGATCAAAATACCTTTGCCGGCGACCAACATGATGGCGCTGGTGCCTGAGTTGGCTAGGGTAGATAGCCGGCTGCGAGGTTGACGCGATGGTGGTGGTCTGGTGGCCGGAATCTTGCGGGAGTTCCAAATTGTCAGTGGGGCTAGGGCTAAAAATGGTTCTAGATTGTGGGAGAAAATCCTAGAAAATTAGAGGGTAAACTAGGGCTGTCATAGGCAGCCATGATCTTGCCACATGGTGCAATCTAGACGTTTGACAGCTCATGGGCCAAGTGGGGTCCACTTAGGGTTATAATATATATATATATATATATATATATATATAGTCAGAAAGCTTAGATTGACACCGGCAAAAGTCAAAACTAACTCGAAGCCTAAGTGAAACTTTACGGAGAAAAATCAATGGAAAGAAGCTACATGAGACTACAAACAAGAAACTTAAACGGATGCTAAATGCACTAACGACCTAAATCTAGCCATAAAATCTTGAGCTAATACAAATAAAAACTCATATACCTCAAGCATACGTTGATAACTCATAGTCGGCTATAGCATAACTAAAGATATTATCTATATACATGTTTTGCCTCTATAACATGTTCATACGATCATTTGGGCCGCATACTCATCGTCTAAAAGTTAAACCAACTTAAAATTGGCCCAAACCGGGTAAGACAACAATCGGGTAAAACCCTACTCATACACTAGTTAGTAAACAAATAAATAAATAAATAAATATTTAATAGCAACTAATCATGAGTAATAACAATATAATTATCAAATATATGAACACATCTAAACACGAGTAAATGATAATATGTATGCTAGTAAATATTTATATAATTAATTAATTAATTAATTAATTAAAATTTGATAAACATGAATAAGATTAATATTAATAAGTAAATATATCATCGGTAACGATCAATAATCATACAAGCATATATCACATACGATGAATAAATAGATAACAAGAGATAAATCAAATAATGAATAAAAATATATACCAATCAACAAATAAATAAAAATACTCATAACATTAAAACATGTCAAATCATGTGAATATGCGTCTAAACTAACGTAGGGAGTTTCGAAATATCAAAATGGTAAAAAAACGGATAAAAACGGGCTGAAAATGACTAAAAATGAGTTGCTGGGTCAACTGTATGTCAGGCATATTCTGCCTCTATAACATGCCCACATGATCATCTTAGCCACATACTCATGGTCTAAAAGCTAAACTAACTTGAGACCGGCCCGAACCGGGTAAGATAACAAGTGGATAAAACCCTAACCCAAAGCAAAAGTTTTACTGTTTTCAATAGGAGACAAAGGAGACTTACTAAAGCTCTCGTACCAAATTTGTTGGGGGAGAAATTGATAGATAGAATATGAATTGAAAGTAATTGATAAATAACAAGAAAAATCTTACCAAAACAAGATAGGAGGAGCAAGGGGTCGCTCCAATAACACAAGATAACTACATTAGTATCCAACTACAAATTTACGGCACATGCCATTAGACACAAATTTACAAATTACATCACAATTAGGGCTCCTAATTAAGTGAGCTACCTCGTGAGCATTTGGCGTTCGGCTCAGCTCGACTCGACTCGAAACTCGACATTTAAATGCTCGAGCTCAAATTCAACTCAAACTCAAATCCTATGAGCCGAGTTTGAGCATGGCAATGTTCGAATCGAATCAACTCGACTTGGTTATACCTCGAACTCGACTCGAAATCAACTCATAGCTCAACTCGATAATATAATATAATAATATACATAATATTACTTGCCTACTCAAAATACATTTAAAATCGTACATAAATCTTATTATTGACTATTAATATAAATTCTAAAAAATAATTTTACTATAATAAAAGAAAAAAACTCAATTTTAATTAAACTGAGTCCGCTACCTGCAGAAAATCTCTCCCACAACAATTTAATTGTTTATCATGGCTTAATTAACTAAAATCGTAAGGTTAAGAAATTATACAAGCTATGATTTATACAAGAGATAGGCCATCAAAAACAAGGATAAGGTAACCAAAAGATTTACAGTTTATTACCAAGATAAAAATACATATATAAAAATATCATACCTATAACCAGGTTCCTACATGATCCAGCATCCATCAATAAGCTCATGTGTAAAACTCATGACTTGAGTCAGAGTTTTACATTAGTCGAACTAGTCGGTTCAACAGTCGGTTTGAGTCGAATCAGTTTAATGAATCGTGTACTAAACCGAGGCCATCCGTGAGTTATGAGCGATGAGGGTCAAGTGTACCGAGTATATGATGATAACGTCGAAAAGATGATGAGAAATGAGTTATCGAGAGTATATGAAAGTATGCAGTATATTTTTTATGTATTTGATCTTAGAATTATTTTTAGGCCGAATAATGCATTAGGACCCGTTATAGGGCAGTGTGGGTGAGTTATTAGTTATAGAATATGTCATTGTGGTGTTATGGTGTGTATTACATTTTATTGGATTTCCCCCTATTTTTATAGATTTTTTAGGATTTATTACGAGTTAGTTATTATTTTTGACTTAAGTCGAACACGAATCTACTTTTATTTATAATATCCCCCTCCCCCTCTCCCTCCCCCCAATGATTCTCATTCCCTCAAACCCTCTACGCTACCCTCCTCTGTCACCAACGTCGGCTCCGCCTACCATTCCCCCTGTCGGCCGGCCTCCACGACACGACGAAGCCACTGTGACCACGCCACACTCCCATAATCAATCCTCTCACTGTCGCCATCCAGTCGTCGACCCTCCCGTGACCTTCCCCGACTGGAGCGGAGCCCTGCGCTGCCCATCTCAGCCGGATCTCGTCACCCCACCACCGACCACCCCTATTTTTCCCTTTTTCCAGCCAGCCTCCGCCTCCGCTGACCTTGTCGACATTATATACACGCCAAGTTCTCCAAGAAGGTGCCAACGGTACCCCATACAACCGCCATACCGGCAGTAGCCGCCACATGCAATAATTACTGGAAAACTGCCGGAATTGTAAGTATGATAGACTATTTTGTTAATTTTTAATCTTTATAAATGTATATTTTTTCTCTAAAACAATCCACTTTCGATCTTATAAACATGTTGTTTTCAAGCTCATAAACGAGCGGGCATCAAGCTCCCAAATGAGCTAGTTTTGAGCGAGCCGGTTTCGAGTTCTTAGAATTTAATAGTTTAAGTGTAGTTGATTTTGAGCCGAATTAGAGCAGTACGAGAAATATTAGATTTGATTTTAAGTATATACGATCAAAACTTATTTGATCTAAAATCGAGTTCAAACGAACTTCAAATTATTGAATACGAGTCCGAACACAACGTTCGCTCGTGTCGCTCGCTTTGTTTAGCAGCCGTAATCACAATTTCTCACATCTTCGGTTTCGCGCCATCCCCTCGCCGGCGTTACAGTGACGACGGCGACGGCGGCGAGGAGGATGATGGCGGTGCTGTACCACTACCCATGCCCCGACGGTGCCTTCGTGGCCCTGGCTCCCACCTCTACTTCAAGGCTGTCTCTCTCCCCGTCTCCTTCTTCCCCAACGCCGTCTAACATCCCATCAGGTCATCCTCTCTCTCCCCCGATTTTGTGAAAATCCTTCCATAGTTGTTGTTTGTCTGTTATATTGACTGGTTTTTCTAATTGTTGATGTTATTGTTAGTTCTTTTGTTGTGAAAATCCATCTGCATCCTCCATGTCAAAAGTTCTTTTTTCAGTTCTATTGAGTGGTTTTTATGTAAAAGGTAGCCATCTTGTGTTTGGTTGCTCTATTATTTTGTTGATTGGTGATGTGTGTGTTTGTGTGTTTTTCTCTTTGTTGGTTTTGGTTGTTTAAGGTTATGTTACGAAAGAAAGCTTCTACAATTCTCTAATTGTTGATTATATTGTCAGTTTTTTTGTTGTATGAATACTGTATCATTTTCTGGTTGTGATGTGATGTCTAATGCATTTAATGTAAATCCACCTGCATTTACTCTGTAGCCTGTCCTCCATGTCAAAAGTTCTTCCAAGTTCTTTTTTTTTTAATTAATTTTTTTTCGACAAAGAAAGCAGATTTTTTGGATGGTCTTTGATTGGTATGTTAGTTATTTGATGGCGTTGGTTGATCTGGTTGACTGCTGATGCTTTTTTTTAAAGGTTTTGGTCGAATGTTGGTTAATTGTTGATGTTATTGTTGGCTTTTTGTTGAGTGCCAAGTTTAAGTTTTTTGATGTGATAGATGTAAATTCGCTCCAATGAACTCTATATGGCCTCTTTTTCATGTCAAGTGTCCTCCCAAGTTCTTATTTTTCTTCTTCTTTTTTAATCAGTAATTCTTCTAAAACACATCTTTTTTGGTGGTTAATTTATGATTTTGTTGATTGGTGATGTTTTTTGTTGTTTTTAATTGTTGAATAATCTTTATGTTTATCAAAACTTCTACAAGGAATCATCTGGTGTTTGTTTTTTAGATTGAGGAGTTGGTGTTATGAAGGTTTGTTAATTGTTGATGTTTTTGTTGGTTTTGTGATGTGTGAGTGATAAACAGCTTGTCATAACATTCTTTTCCAATCTTGGTCCATTTATCTGTCCAAATGGATTCAGAAATAAACTTGGCCTCTTAGTACCATTTGTGAAAAAAATTATACTGTTTGATATGGTTGCTTTGTAGAAAATAACTTTGCTATATTGGTTTCTTGCTAGTTTTGCTTGATATCCTAAAATTTGATGCAGTTGATGTGATTGGTTTATTTGTTTATTTTTTTAATCTGTTCGTATTTTCCCATACAATGTCTAACTTGAAATTCGATGCCGTTTCAGGCTGGAGCAGCTCCCATTAAATGAGCTTGATGATGTTTACCTCCTGGACTTTGTTGGTCCTTCTAGTTTTGTCAGGGAAATATCATCCAGAGTGAAAAAGGTCTGATGCTTACATGTATCTGCGACTATACAAATAGATAGAATTTTCAGCAGTTATGAATTCCTATTTTCGTTAAATGGTTTTTAGGAATATGCACCAAATATGACGGCGATGTCTTCTATATTAATTAACAATGTCTGCTTATATGTAGAGATTGTTCAGAAAATACTTTCCTGTCCTCTTTTCAGGGTGATTGTCTTAGACCATCACAAAACTGCACTAGAGATTCTATACGGAGATAGTTTATTTGACCAAAATGTGTCAAAAATACTAGATATGGACAGGAGTGACGCTGCAATATGGTTTGATTATTTTAGAAGCCTTGTGAACTCCAGGATGGACATTTCTGAAAAGGATAATGCTAATGTTGGAGCTGATCTAGTGCCAGATAATGAGCTTGAAAGGGTTAGATGTCTTTTCAAATACATTGAAGATGGTGATGTGTGGAGATGGAAACTTCCAGATAGCAAAGCTTTTAGCAGTGGGCTTAAAGATTTAAACATAGAGTTTAATGTTAGGACGAATCCACATTTATTTGATCAGGTAGAGAATCACGTCTTTGGAATATCTGATTGAGCTTAGGATGCATGCAGCTAAAACATTCGTCTACTTTTTTTTTCTTTTTTTCTTTTCAAAATTCTATTAGTGGAAAAGAGGTCTCTTTTTTGCTTTTCATTGAAATAGTTCGCCGTTGCTGCAGTTGGGTTATTTTGTCTGCTTGAAGAACTCCTTTTTTTTTTCAAGTAGTTGCAAGGTAATGCGATGGGATTAGCTTCATTTGTTATTTGGGGGTTCCATCTGAGCATCCCTGAGAAGTAACATTGGTCCTTGAAACAGTTTCATAGTCCACTTCTTCTATCTAGTCCTCTGCAAATGGATGGTATGTTTGCTTGTAAGACAAACTTGATCTGTACAGTTTTGACTTATAGCTTCTATTTCTGCTTGGAGGAAGATGTTTGGGGCTGAGAACAATAATCCCATGTTTCCTGTGTTCCCTGATGTCAAGGACTTACAGTATTACTCTAATGCATCAACACAGCTGCAAGTCCTTGGAAACTGTATGGCCTCCTTTAGGAGAAAACGAACCTTATCTATTTTGGACTGTCGTTTATCTTTTTCTTGTCATGCTCTCTTTTTGTGAAGCTTATAGCATGCTGTTCCTTGGCAACACTCTTGTAATATTATCAACCCTCATCAGAGCTGCTTGTAGGGTGATGTGGAATGTGAGCCCCCACTTCGTTTTTCATCGGAAGCTCACTATTTTTTTCACCTTTTTGAAAAAAGATAGCATGCTTGTTCTACTTGTTGCAATTACGAATGCAAAATTAACAGGGGGTACCGTGGTAAATACTGCATCACGATGAGAATGTGATAAAGCATGGTAAACTGAACAGGCAGAGGAAGAGGAGGAACAAGGATACATACTTGGGTTGTGGATATATGTACTTAATTGCGTAAATAGGTTGCTTCTAATTTTTGGGCTTGGAAAAAGAATTCATTTTTTCCAAATGTCAATTACTGTGTGAACTTGAAGACAGTAATACAATCAAACACTGCACGAGCTTTGTTCCCCTGATAGACGCAAAGGTTGACAGAGCTGTAGCTGCATCTTTCTTTCCTCTCGAACTTCTTCTTTGGAGTAGATCTACTAGAGCTTTAATGGCACCAGATGCTCCAATTACGATCTTATTCTCATGTATGAGAGATAAGCTAAACAGGGTGGCCGCAGCATTCTCTCTCGCTTCCATGCTTCCTCTTGTAAGAACTTCCACAATATGAGGAATCGCTCCAGCTAACATTATCAAACCTTTATTGTTTTCATATATGGACAGGTTAAGAAGAGAAGTAACTGCATGTTCTTGCGTTCTCAAATCATCCACAGATAATAGATCAACGAGTAGTGGTATGGCTCCTGCCTCTGCTATTAGTAATCTGTTGTCGCTATTCCCCTTGGCGAGCAATCGAATTTCAGAGGAAGCAGCTCTTTGCTCCTCCAGTGAGTTGCTAAACAGCTTCTGACAAGCGTGTTGATGCAAATATATGGTTAGAAAATGGAAGCATAGATCGTTTAGCAACCCATGCTTGTTCATTAAATCATCTTCATTAAAAATATAGATTCTCTATTATCGATTGATCTCAAGACCTCTTTTGTGACTTGCGCACTTCACAGGTGCAATGTACAAAATGCATGCTTGATATAGCAAATCATACCTGTCCAGTGGCAACGATAACATGATCCCTCATCAGCTCAAGGGATATGGGACAGAGAAAGTCTGCAGGAACTTCCGGTTTCTTCTCTTCCATATTTGAAATGGGTTCATCTGCTTCATTTTTATCGGCCGATAAAAATTCTGACAAGGATCTTCCATGGTCCACATTGGTCACAACCTCCCCAAACAGCTCTAAAATCGACTCGCCCATCATTTCAAGATCGGACCTTTCGCTACCCAAGTCCTCAATTTGAACAGTTCTGAGTAATTTCGTCAGATGTTGAGAGTCCAAATTCAGATCTTCACTAATAGCAGAAGATATATGAACCAAAAGATTCAAATTCACAGAACCATTTCAATCCGTTGCTCTCCTCAACTGAGCTCTCTCCAATTCCACCTGTTCCACAACCACGCGATTCGAGTCAGGGTTTTATATTCAGAACCGGTCGGTTCGACCGTTATTTTGATTCGAGTCAGTTTCAGAACACGTGTATTGAGCCGACGCCAGTCGCGTGTATGAGCTATGAGGGTCATGCGTACCCAAGTATATGATGATAACGTCATGAACACAGCAGAACAGAATGAGTTATCAGAATATATGAGAGTATGCAGTTACTTTTTTATTATTATATATAGTGGATCGTAGAACTAGTTTTAGGCCGTTTATCGCGTTAGGACGCGTTGCGGGCATTTTGGGTGGGTTGATAGTTCTAGAGCATATCATTTTGATGTTTTGGTGTTTGTTTGATTTTATGGGATTTTTCCCGATTTTTTTGGAATTTACGGCGATTAATTATTATTCTTGACTCGAGCCGGAGACGAGTCAAGTAATATTTACGAAACTGCCACCCAGCTATTTCATCCGCGCCCTTCTTTTCTTCCCCAAACCCTTGCCCGACGCCGCCCTTGTGCGCGTCGCCGCCGCTGCTGCCGGCGCCGCCCGGCCGTCGATAGTCGCCGCCTAGCCCGGCGACGACGTTGCCGTGCTGCCCCGACCAGGTCCCGCCCCCATCGGACCGCCGCGACGCGAGGAAGCCACGCCGCGACGCCGCGCCCGCGTTGCGCTTCCGTCGCCGATTCTGCCGCCGGCGACCAGCGCCGCCGCGATCGGTCGGTCGCCTCAGCACCCTCAGCCTTCCAGCGACCTTCCCCGACCGGAACGGAGGCCATCGCCGCCGTGGCCGGCCGGATCTAGCCACCATCACCGCCGACTCTGTTTTATGCATTTTCCGGCGAGCCGCCACCTCTGTTGGCCGCGTCGACCTCGTAGATGAGTCGGGCTCGCCGAGCCGGTTCCGAGGGTACCCAACACGACCACTTTCCGGCCAGTAGACGCCGCCGGCGATTGTCGCCGGAAAACCACCGGAAGCCGCCGGAAAACCGCCAGCAGCTGCCGGAAAATCGGAATTTCTGGAATTCACTGGAATTCACCGGATCTTCCGCGGGGCTCACCCAGTCGAGCCCGATCGAGCTTCGGACGCCGATGAGCGCCGAATTTGAGTTCCGAGACACGCGACGGAACCCTAACCGTCGCCGATTGTCGACAACGTGAGGTATAATTACCTCCGATTGATTTATTTAAAATTGATGATAATTGTTAGCATAGCATGCTAGGGTTGATTAATTATCATGATTAATGTCTTGACCATGAATAAAGTAAAGATGTGCATGATGAGATTATTAGTGAATGAAGTAAGTGATCTAATGAGATGAATTGTGTATGAGCATGTTAATCTAGTACGATGCAACTTAGAAGAACAGAATAAAATATGGTATGAATAGTTTGAGTTAGGATTATTTACTCTTATAATTATTTGATTGTTATTTTGATGGATGATTTTGTGGTTGCATTGTGTGTGATTCATTGATTTTGATGCATCATGTAGTTAGTGGGCGTTAGTATTTAGTTTTGATGTGTAGGTACGGAGTAGGAGCTCGCCGCCTAGGCGCGATGACACGCTTGGAGCTTCTACCAGGTCCGTTAGGACTTCTCTCTGATTTTTATGATCTTTTCTATTGTATGTTTGATTTATTGTCTGCAGGACGGGTTAAGTGGCGTTTTATCGGATCCCACTTAACTCGGGCCATTTAACCGAACATTTTCCGGATTAATAACCCCTCGAGGATGAGATCCCTCGAGGTTGATTTCGAAAACAAGATCCACCAAAAGTTGCCTTCGGGCCTATTATATAACTCCCTACCCAAGCCTATATATATATATAGTTTTCGCGTTTCTGTGAGACGAGAGATGGAGAAATCGACTGCACGTACCATGCAGAGGATGCCGTGACAGTCAAAGCGGGCTCTGGATTAGTGCCAGCGGACTGTTCCATTCCCGAGGGATCCTGACAACTCCGCGTTTGAGTTCCTCACACCCGGAGAACGTGGAGGTTTACGGGTACTGTTTAGTACAGCGCATGTCCGGACTTGTGGTTCAAAGGGTATTAAAGGCGACTGCCTGAGAGTACTCGGCCTTCGTGCTCAAGGCCAGGAGAAATATGGAGGTAAGGAGAGGGCTTAGGATAAAGTTTTACGTGAAGTACTGAAAAGAAGTGCTGAGAGCGGCACAGTACCAGCAGCAGATCAGTAAGTTCGGGATGCTACCGGGTCTGCAGCCCAGTGGCTCCTCAGTAGTGCCCTTCAGAGTGTTCACGTGGAGTATATGTTGTTTTCTTTCATATGAGAGTTTGCTCTCATAGCCAGTTTGTTATAGTTATTTTCTTTTCGGACCAGTAACGCTTGTTACTGACGTTTTTCCTATATATATGTAGGTGATAAGCACGAGATGGATGTGCCGGCCAGGACGGAGGAGCAATAAGGTCTTCTGCACACACACATTGGGTGATTGAATGTTTAATGTTTTGTTTATGATGTTATTTTATAAACATGCTATGATTAAATGTTTGAGGCATGACAATGACATGAAATGAAATGATCAGAGTAGCGCAGCAAAAGTGTGATGGGTTAGGACCCAAAGTTCAGAGAATGATGAATATAGTAGATTAGAAGTCTGTGTGAATGCTATTGTTGCTATGCGTATATATGTTTGAATATATGATTTTGACAGGGTGGCCCCTAATTGCATTTTTAGGGGAAATTCTGTCCCTTTCGTTTTAGAATTTTTACTAATTTTGATTGTAATTGTGTTGGTGTGAAAATTGGTTGCATGTCATCCATGTAGTATCCTGTTAGGGTTTTATGCATTCATACATACATATAGCAAGTTGGATCTTCATCTTAAGACGCCGAGATTGGATCCGCACGAGTTAGGTTCGGGTTAGCCGACCTAACCGGGGCCTGTAACATGCCGGTTCGGTTCACGAGTGTGGACCGGATTTAGGGTGATATATATATATATATATATATATATATATATATATATATATATATATATAGGATCTGCTACCCTGGGAAAACCGCAGAATAATTTCCTTCATAAAGGTCATTGCACCGAACGAAGCAGCGCAGC
>JAURVB010005591.1:0-15245 GCA_033002965.1 Piper betle
CAGACAAGGTGGCGTGCGCAAGCTTCAAAAAATTTGGGTGTGCCTTGTTGTAAGTGGCGTGTGGTGTGCCAACTCGAATATGGGTCGAGCGGGTTGCAGATGCGGTTTGGCTTGCGGTCAGTTTGTGGGACAATTTTTCACAGTTACAGACAAACACAAACAAGCATAAATGGGCCCGACGGATCTAGCTTCGCGGGTGGTGCACTGCCGACTTCGGGGCTTCGACTGTGACACCACAAATCTGGCTCGTTCAGGAATCGAACCGGACCGTCACAAGTCCCGAGTGGATATACTCTCGGCGTTTCAAGATGAAAGATACCGATCTCTATGCATGGATCAATGCATGGAATCCTATCATGCTGCTACATGGATGATAAGATAACTAGTTTACAAAATAAAATAATTACGATAAAATCGATAATAATTTCGAAAATAAAATGGGCAGGATCTCTCCTAAAAGTGCAATTAGGGGCCACCCTCTCAAATGATTATGTATAAATATATAAAACCATTAACATCCACTACAAAATATTTTTCACGTAAACATTTAATTTGGCCACATCAAAATATCCTACGTTTTTTGGTCCAAAAATGAGAGTTCTCATTTTGATGAAAACTTTTATATACTTCTCGTGAACACTCATAAGGGCATCTATTGAGGAGCCGCCAGGCTGTAGAATTGGTAGCATCCCGGACAGTCTGGTCTACTGATGTTTCTTTCGACATTTTCTCATTTCATTTTTCTGGTCCCTTAGGACTACCAGTATATCCTAAGTCCTCTCCTTTCATTCATAATTCTCCTAGTCTTCTTGAGCATGAAAGCTGAGTACTCTTAGGCGACTACCCTTTGAACCACAAGTCCAGACATGTGCTGTACTAAACAACACTCGTAATCCTTAGCATTTCTCTGGGTGTGAGGAACTCAAACCGGGTGTTGTCAAGATCCCTCAGGATTGGAATAGCCTGCTCACTAATCCAGAGCTCGTTTTGACTAGTGCATACACCAGCTCATGGTACGTGCGAGTCAGTTTTCCCTTCTCTTGTCTCACAGAAAACTTAAGAAAATTGTAGATAGGTCTGGGAAGGGATTTATATTATATGCCCGAAGGTGAATGCAGTGGATCTTATTTTCGAAATCAAACTCGAGGGATCTCATCCTCGAGGGTTATTAATAGGAAAATCAATCGATTAGATGACCCAGATTAAGTGGGATCCGATAAAACGCCACTTAACCCGTACTGCAAATATTAAAACAAACATTCAATAGAATAAAGCGTAAAACAGGGATAGGTCCTAAACGGACCTGGTAGAAGCTCCGATTGTATCCACGCCCCTAGGTGGCAAACTCCTATTTTGTACCTACACATCAAATCTAGAGCTAATGCCTGCTAATTGAATGATGCATCAAACTCATATGAACATCACACACAAACACAATCATCATCCATCACCAATTAACAATCATCAGTGTAAAAATAATTCTAACTCATCTTATTCATACCAATTTTATTATGTTTTTCTAAGTTACGTTGCAGTCAATTAGCATGCTCAGATTTAATTTACCTAATTAGATCAGTAGTATTCATTCACTCTCAATCAAACTATGCAAACCATCACTTCTTTCACAATCAGACATTTATCACTACAATTAATCAATCTGAAAATGTTGGTAATCATTAATTTTAAATAATTAAATAGGAGGTAATTATACCTCTTGTCGTCGGCATTTGGCGACAACTAAGGTTTCTTCGGACATCTCGAAGATCGAATTGGCGCTCGGCAGCACCCAAAGTTCAATTGGGTTCGATTAGATGAAGTTTGGCGGAAGATTCGATGAATTCTAGTGAATCTGGTTTTCTGGTAGGGTTTCAGTGGTTTTTGGCTAGTTTTAGTGGTTTTTCAATAGATTTTTGGCTATTTTTAGCGGTAGTCGCCAGCAACATCTACTGGTAGGATAGGGGTGGTATGGGGTACCGTTGGCACCAGCTCGGCAAGCCCAACATGTCTACAAGATTGGCACTATTGGCGGAGGCGGCGGCTAGTAGAAAAAGGGCAAAACAGGGGCTATCAGTGGGGGTGACGAGATCTGGCTGGGATGAGTGGCGATGGGCTCCACTCTAATTGGGGAAGGTCTTGGGAGGGTCGACGACATCGAGGCGGCAACTGGATGGCGACGACGACGGTTGCTAGTGGTGGAATTGGTGACAGGAGCTTGGCACTAGGACTCGACTCCCTCGTGTCGTGGAGGCCGGGCGATGGCCAAGGGTGCTCGGGGCGACACGGTGGGGCTTGGCGGCAGTGTTGATTAGCAGCGACAACGACAAGCAGAGGAGGTGGCGCGGTGGCGATCAGGGTTTGGTGGAGAAGAAAAAGGTCGGGGTAATGGTGGGTGGTAATGTCATAAATCTAACTTGACTCGAGTCAAAAATAATAACTAACTCGTAATAAATCCTTTAAAAAAATCCAAAAAATAGGGGAAAATCTCATAAAATATAATACACGCCACAACATCACAATGACATGCTCTACAACTATTAACCCACCCAAACTGCCCTATAATGCATCCTAATGTGTTATTTGGCCTAAAACTAATTTTATGGTTTAATACTAAAATAAGAAAAATTTGGGTGTACTCTTATATATTCTGATAACTCATTCTACTACTGTCTTACTGACGTTATCATCGTATACTTGAGTACACATGACCTTCATGGTTCATAACACACGACCAGCCTCAGTTCAATATATGTGTTCTAAAATTGACTCGACTAAGAATAACAATCTAATCGTCCAGTTTTGAATATAAAACCCTAACTTGGGTCATGGGTTTTATAACCTTCCCTCATAAAAATTTTGTCCTCAAAATTTTAACTCAAGGAGGTTCTGTTGAAACTAGAACCTAGATGCAAGATACACATAAGTTGTATCCTCTACCGCATCAGCAATGATGTACATCCTTACTAACTATAGTTGTGCCGACATGGCGAGTTTTGCTAGTGATGCTGTCAATATCAAACATTCCCGATTCTAAACTGTTTGTGCCTATTTTGACATTACCATCGTCATTCTCCTTAGTTCTCTGACCCCTAATGCTAACTCGGCGGAAAAATCTGGGTCACCTCTAAGGGCTTATTGGGTTGGTCAAGCAGATACTCTAGAGTATTGGAAGGTGTTAATTTGAGCTATATCTAGGAAAAACTATGTTGAGGGCAATGCCTACCTATTAACATCTACTCATGCCTCTCTAAACCTCATCGACATGAAAAGTCAACTACAAATACTCTCAGGAAACTCTATCCTAGGTCCTACAGTCATCATAAGGTGTGCGATGAGTCTCCTGCTAGGTACTGGTGTATAGGTTAATGAGCTGCATGACTCATTATCACCAGTCTAGATCCAACTCTCAGGTGTCCCTGTATAAGGAATTGGACTGCTCACCGGGTCCTAGTTGACTTGGTCCTGAGTCAAGTATCTCACTCTATTCTAGAAGAGAACAAAGATAGTTGCTATGACTCTACTGGATACTATGACTCTGGTGACTATCTATACAACCACTAACTGCAGTTGAAGGAAGCTCTCTGTGACAAAATAGAAGTAAGAACACTTGTACATGCATAGCGTGTCTCAAGGAGTATGAAAACATACTCCGTATGGAACTATGAAATCCGTATCTAGTCCGTGGCATGTGCTCTGGTCAATATTTGCTCATCTCAATCATTTGGATAACTAATAATAAAACTGATACATCTAGAGGGGTGTGTGGAAGTTCTTGAGTGAAAATTTTACTCTGTCTGATATCTCTGGGTTTTAAGAAAGGAGGCTGAATCTCGTCACACTGTTTAAGAACTCTCAATAGGTGATATCTCATCCTTACATGTGGGATCTGACATCAAGTAAACTGGGGAAGTCTACTAGGCTAAGAAAAACCTATTACATAGGTATGTCACTCTGATCTATGGTAAAGTAAAGGTATCATGCAAGTGAAAGAGGAGATGAAATCCTTGTGTAGCATATTGGGTGGCCAAAATATTGGTAGGTCTATGAACTGTCTCTAAGATCACTACGATTCACTATGCCACAAGTGATCAGTCTGTGGAATAGTCAATCAATAACGAATTTTAGAAATGGCTTCTAAGTGACTCAAATTCAATCAGCTAACAGTAGGCACGCATTTTCAATACCGTACTAACCACGTACTTCTAAACAAGCGGGGTTTAAATAACCCAAGGAATCACTGTCTCCCCTCAAGCCTACTGGGATTCATAGTGAGGTTCGACACGTCTCTCGTCCGCTCTTATGTGGTGTGTGACCTACCATCCCGTACCAATTTATAGCATTAATCTTAACTCACATGACTACTTCCATTAGGGTAGACTCTCAAGCAAGGCTATTAATCAAGATGAGAATCCACTGGTATCACTCTATCTCGTCAGCATGGTCTGTTCTGTTTGAAGTCATTGTCTACATCGCTCTCGAGCTGGGGCGAAATCATCATCTTAAGATTGGTCTGCAAACAGCTACATGCACTGTAAACCCTAATTAATACCATAAAGGTACCTATACAATCAGGGCAAGGCTCAACCTTATGGTTCAAGGTGAGAACCTAATGATGATGGCAAAACACAAGGGAATCACTATCTCCTCTCGCTGGCTGGCCAATCACTAAATGGGAATCACTATTTGATTTGAGTATGCTGGTTGTGGGTCCATGGATGTACTATTGTGTTGTCTGAACAATCTGATCACTATGGCTATCCCATCTGAAGGTCATACTATCATGTTCTCTGACTCTGTCTATGCACATCCCTATGAGACTGTCACTAAGTATATTTGATGGGGTTATCTTGCAATATACATCCAATTGAGAGCTGATGAAGTCGGGTCTTATGCCATCTCATGAGGATAACCTCAGTTTTTCCTAGCTCTCCTATGTTTTGTTAGCTATATCTTGTTCATAGACATATTAAGACCTCTGTCAGGCAAGAAGAAGCCAAAACTCTACCAGTACGAACATAAACTTGTGGAAGAGGGGAGGCGGTGGGGCCCATCATGACATTGCTGTCAGATTCCTGCTAGCATTCATATTTGTTGGTATCCATCTTATATTTATTCTACCTCTGCTAGCACTACAACATGCCCTGCTCACATCTAACTGAGCAAACAGTCTGCTATCATGATACAAATCCATAGAAATGACCTATCAGCTCAACTAAGACCAGTTCCACATATTTCTGATCAAGTTCTAAATACACTATTATAAACTTACTTATGAAAACAAATTTAAATCTAAAGAAAATAAACCGGAACATACTTGCCAGCTTGACGCAAAGTAGTCTTTGCACACACATTACGTATGAAAATATCTTCCAACTTAATTGATCGAGAGTGGCTCTGATACCAAACTGTGACATTCCGAATCCGGCTCCCTGGTGAACCGAACTAGACCGTCATGGGTCCCGAGTGGGCTACTCTCGATGTTTCAAGATTGAAGATACCGATTGCTATGCATAGATGAATGCATGGAATCCTATCATGCTTCTACGTGGATGACATGATAACTAGTTTATAAAACAAAATAATTACAATAAAATCGATAGAAATTGTGAAAATAAAAAGGACAGAATCTCCCCTAAAAGTGTAATTAGGGGCCACCCTGTCAGATCATCATATATAAATATATAAAACCATTAACATCCATTAGAAGATATTTTTCACATAAACATTTAATTTGGCCACATCAAAATATTCTATGTTTTTAGGTCTCGACCCACCTACTCATTTGTTCATCTTCACCTTTATCATGCAATATTTACACTAACATATATATATATATATATATATATATATATATATATATATATATATATATATATATATTTCAAATCCTGTTATCCTTATACATAACAAAACAATTTTATTTTATAATAAAATCTTCATCATAAGTATTTTATTTTATTTTTCATAATAACATAACAAAACAATTAAAACAATCAAAACAAACATTCGGTCGGCGTGTGTGTGCGTGTGTGTGTGTGCAAGGTAGGCCACTGCTCCTTCGTCCAAGCTGGCATATACGGTACTTAATCCTCACCTACATATATATAAAGAAAAGCGTCGGTAACGAATGTTACTTGTCCTAAAATATAATTACATAATAAACTGGAAAATGAGAGAAAACTCTCATTTTGATAAAAGCTTTTATATACTACTCGTGAATACTCCTAAGGGCATCTACTGAGGAGCCGCCAGGCTGCAGACATCGGTGGCATCCCGAACTGTTTGGTCTACTGATGCCTCCCTTGGCATTTTCTCATTTCATTTTCCTGGTCCCTTGAGACTACAACTATATCCTAAGCCCTTTCCTTTCCTCCATAATTCTCCTGCCCTTGAGCACGAAAGTCGAGTACTCTTAGGCAGTCGCCTTTAACACCCTTTGAATCACAAGTCTGGACATGCGCTGTACTAAATAGTACCCATAATCCTCCGCCTTTCTCCGGGTGTGAAGAACTCAAAACGGGAGTTGTTAGGATCCCTTGGGATTGAAACAACCCGCTCACTAATCCAGAGCCAGTTTTGACGGGAGCTTGCACCCACTCGTGGTACGTACGAGTTAGTTTTCCCTTCTTTCATTTCACTGAAAACTCGAGAAAATTATATATAAGTCTGGGAAAGGATTTATATAATATGCTCGAAGGCGAATGTAGTGGATCTTATTTTTGAAATCAAACTCGAGGGATCTCATCCTCGAGGGTAATTAAGCTGGAAAATCGATCGATTAGATGACCCAGATTAAGTGGGATTCGATAAGATGCCACTTAACCCATCCTATAAATAATAAAACAAACATAAAATAGAATAAAGTGTAAAGCATGGACGAGTCTTAAACGGACCTGGTAGAAGCTCCGATTGTATCCACACCTCTAGGCAACAAGCTCCTACTTCATACTTACACGTCAAATCTAGATCTAACGCCCGCTAACTGAATGATGCATCAAACTCATATGAACATCACACACACAACACAATCATCATCCATCACCAATTAACAATCATCAGTGTAAAAATAATTCTAACTCATCCTATTCATACCAATTTTATTATGTTTTTCTAAGTTACGTTGCAGTCAATTAGCATGCTCAGATTTAATTTACCTAATTAGATCACTAGCATTTGTTCACTATCAATTAAACCATCCAATGTAACACCCAAAATCCGGTTCACACTCGTGAACCGAACCGGCATGTTACAGGCCCCGGTTAGGTCGGCTAACCCGAACCTAACTCGTGCGGATCCAATCTCGGCGTCTTAAGATGAAGATACAACTCGCAATGCATGGATGAATACACAAACCTAACATGGTACTACATGAATGACATGCAAGTCAGAGTACACACCAAACAATCCCGATAAAAATTAATAAAAGTTTTGAAATATGACGGACAGAATTTCCCCTAAAAATGCAATTAGGGGCCACCCTGTCAAATATACATATAAAAATATATATAACCAAGTATCAAACAATTTCATTCACACAGAATCTAATCTACTATACACTCATTCTGAAGCTTGGGTTTCAACCCATCACACTTTTGCTGCGCTACTCTGATCATTTCATTTCATCTCATTGTCATGCCTCAAACATTTACTCATAGCATGTTTATAAAATAACATCATAAACAAAACATTAAACATTCAATCACCCAATGTGTGTGTGCAGAAGACCTTATTGCTCCTCCGTCCTGGCCGGCCCATCCATCTCGTGCTTATCACCTACATATATATAGGAAAAACGTCAGTAACAAGCGTTACTGGTCCAAAAAGAAAATAACTATAACAAACTGGCTATGAGAGCAAACTCTCATATGAACGAAATCATCATATACTCCACGTGAACACTCTGAAGGGCACTACTGAGGAGCCACTGGGCTGCAGACCCGGTAGCATCCTGAACTTACTGATCTGCTACTGGTACTGTGCTACTCTCAGCACTTCTTTTTCAGTACTTCTCGTGAAACTTTATCCTAAGCCCTCTCCTTACCTCCATATTTCTCCTGGCCTTGAGCACGAAGGCCGAGTACTCTCAGGCAGTCGCCTTTAGTACCCTTTGAACCACAAGTCCGGACATGCGCTGTACTAAACAGTACCCGTAAACCTCCACGTTCTCCGGGTGTGAGGAACTCAAACGCGGAGTTGTCAGGATCCCTCGGGAATGGAACAGTCCGCTGGCACTAATCCAGAGCCCGCTTTGACTGTCACGGCATCCTCTGCATGGTACGTGCAGTCGATTTCTCCATCTCTCGTCTCACTGAAAACGCGAAAACTATATATATATAGGGCTGGGTAGGGATTTATATAATAGGCCCGAAGGCAACTTGTGGTGGATCTTGTTTTCGAAATCATCCTCGAGGGATCTCATCCTCGAGGGGTTATTAATCCGGAAAATGTTCGATTAAATGGCCCGAGTTAAGTGGGATCCGATAAAACGCCACTTAACCCGTCCTGCAAATAATAAGATAAACATACAATAGAAAGACGTAAAATCAGAGACGAGTCCTAAACGGACCTGGTAGAAGCTCCAAGCGTGTCATCGCGCCTAGGCGGCGAGCTCCTACTCCGTACCTACACATCAAAACTAAATACTAACGCCCGCTAACTAAATGATGCATCAAACTCAATAACATCACAATCACAATGCAAGCATCCATCAACATAACAATCAGAAAATCATAAAAATTAATTAATCCTAGCTCATCCTATTCATACTAATTTTATTACGTGTCTGTAACTTATGTCGTGGTCACTTATCATGCTCTGACCTGATCTACTTCATTAGATCACTTACTCTTCACTCACACTTAATCTCATCATGCAACTCATCATTTCATCCATCATTAAACATTAATCACATCAATAAACCAACCCTAGCATGCTATGCTAACAATCATCAAGTTTAAATTATAAATTCGGAGGTAATTATACCTCACGTCATCGGCAATCGGCGACGGCTAGGGTTCCGTTGCGCATCTCGGAGCTCGAACTCGGCGCTCATCGGCGTCCGACGTTCGATCGGGATCGACTGGATGAGCTCCATCGGAAGATCCGGTGAATTCCAGCGAATTCCGAAATTTCGATTTTCGGCGGTTTTCCGGCAGCTCTAGCGGTTTTCCGGCGGCTTCCGGTGGTTTTCTGGCGACAATCACCGGCGGCGTCTACTAGCCGGAAAGTGGTCGTGTTGGGTACCCTCGGAACCGGCTCGGCGAGCCCGACTCATCTATGACGTCAACGTGGCCAACGGAGGTGGCGGCTCGCCGGAAAACGGCTAAAACAGAGCCGGCGGCGATGGGTCACTAGATCCGGCCGGCCACGGCGGCGACGGCCTCCGTTCCAGTCGGGGAAGGTCGCTGGAAGGCTGAGGGTGCTGAGGCGACCGACCGATTGCCGGCGGCACCGGTCACCGGCGGCGGGATCGGCGACGTAAGCGCAACGCGGGCGCCTGCGTCGCAGCGTGGCTTCCTCGCGTTGCGGCGGTCCGATGGGGCTGGACCTGGTCGGGGCGGCAGGGCGACGCCGTGGCCGGGCTGGGTGGCGTCGATCGGAGGCCAGGCGGCGTCGGCGGTGGCGCGCGGACAGGGGCGGCGCGGGCAGGGTTTGGGGAAGAAGAAAGGAAAGGTCGAGGGTGTGCGTGGTGGCAAACTCGTAAATATTACATGACTCGTCTCCGACTCGAGTCAAGTATAATAACTAAGTCGTATTAAATCCTAAAAAATTCATAAAAATCAGGAAAAATCCCGTAAAATCAAACAAATACCAAACATCGTAATGATATGCTCTAGAACTATCAACCCACCCAAAATGCCCGTAACGCGTCCTAACGCTGATAAACGGCCTAAAACTAATTCTACGATCCATTATATATACATAATAAAAAATTGAACTGGCATACTCTCATATATTCTGATAACTCATTCTGTTCTGCTGTGTTCATGACGTCATCATCATATACTTGGGTACACATGACCCTCATGGCTCATACACGCGACCGGCGTCGGCTCAGTACACGTGTTCTGAAACTGACTCAACTCGAAAATAACGGTCGACCCGACCGGTTCTGAATATAAAACCCTGACTCGAATCGTGGGTTTTACATCCAAACCATCACTTCATTCACAATCAGACATTTATCACAACAATTAATCAATTTGAGCATGGTGTGCTAATAATCAATAATTAAATAGAAGGTAATTATACCTCTCGTCTTTGGCAATCAGTGACAACTAAGGTTTATTCACGCGTCTCGAAGATCGAATTTGGTGCTCGGTGGCGCCAGAAGTTCAATCAGGTTTGACTGGATGAGTTTGGCAAAAGATCCAGAGAATCCAATTTTCTGGTAGGGTTCCAGCAATTTTTGGTGGGTTTTGGTGGTTTTTCGGCAACTTTCTTGTGGTTTTCGGTGGTATGGGGTACCATTGGCACCGGCTTGACAAGCCCGATGCCTCTAATACATCGACACGGTCTACAGAGGCGGCGACTCACGGAAAAAGGACAAAATAGGGGTAGTCGGTGGTGGGTGACGAGATCACATCGGGATGGGAGGCGATGGGCTCCGCTTCGGTCGAAGAAGGTTGTGAGAGGGTCCACGACATCGAGGCGGCAACTGGATGGCAGTGGCAACGGTTGCCGGTGGCAGAATCGGCGACGGGAGCATGGCAATAGGAAGCAGCTCCCTCACGTCATGGAGGCCAGGTGACAGCTGAGGGTGCTCGGGGCAGCACGGCCATGATGCGGCGGGGCTTGGCAACAGCGTTCATCAACGGTGGCGGTGGCGACAAGCAGAGGTGGTGGCGCGGCGGCGATTAGGGTTTTGGGGAGAAGAAAAAGGTCAGGGTAATGGTGGGTGGTAATATTGTAAATAAAACTTAACTCGAGTCTGACTCGAGTTAATAATAATAGCTAACTCATAACAAATCCTAAAAAGCCCAAAAATATGGGGAAATAGATAAAATATAATACATGCCACAAAATCACAATGACATGCTATATAACTATTAACCCACCCAAACTGCCCTATAACGCGTCCTAATGCATTATTTAGCCTAAAATAATTCTACGGTCTAATACTAAAATAATAAAAATCTGGGTGTACTCTTATATATTCTGATATACTCCTTCTGTTGCTAGCTTACTGGCATTATCATTATATACTTAAGTGCACATGACCTTCATGGTTCATAACACACGACTAGCCTTGGTTCAGTACCTGTGTTCTGAATTGACTCGACTAAGAATAACAGTCGAACCAACCGGTTCTAAATATAAAACTCTGACTTAGGTCATGGATTTTACATCGGCGATGGCATTTCATAGCGACAATGGCAGGGAGCCACCCAGATCTATGGAACTCAGATCAATGAAGCTTCTGGTGGTGATCCGGGGGATGGAGGTGCTTCTGTCCAGTGGTAGTGGCAGTGCTGAAGACCTGTGTTGTTGTGTATGGCAGTATAAAGACCTGATCTGGAATGGATTTAAGGCAAAATCGGGTCAAAAAGCATGACCTTGAATTTATAAATCGAGAGTAAGAGTGCTCGAGCGCCGGGACAGAGCTCTCAAGCGTTGGCCTTTCTGTTAAGAAGATCTTATGGCCGCGAGTTGAGCACTCGAGCGCCTGGATTTTGAGTGCTTGACGTTGGTGGCAGAAAAATTAATCTTTTTGATATTTTTGGAGATCTAGGTGGACCCCACTTGAAATATTTTGGTGGATCCTTTATAAACTTAATTAGGGTCTAAATTAAAGAATGGAGAACTAACATGGGACGGTGAAGTGATGGCACAAAAGACGAGAAAGAACAACATAAAAGTTGGATCAGAAGAAGACGTTTTCTACAAAAGAGTCTTTCTTATTTTGATTTACTTTTCTTTGTAACCCCGACGGCCGCCCGCCCTAGCCCCTCCGCCCTGCCTCCTCCCGCCCCACCCCGTCTCGCCACCACGGCCGCCCGCCCAGCCCCTCCGCCCCGCCTCGCCGCGACTGCCGCCCGCCCGGCCCCTCTGCCCCGCCTCACCGCGGCTGCCCCTCCGCCCCGCCTCCTCCCGCCCCACCCGCGTCTCGCTGCCACGACCGCCCGCCTAGCCCCTCCGCCCCACCCCGTCTTGCTGCCACGACCGCCCGCCCAGCCCCTCCGCCCCACCTCGCTGGGACTGCCACCCGTCCCGCCCCGCCCCCTCCTCCTCTGCCCATGCCCGCCCCCGCTGCGACAGCCGTCCCGCCCGCCCCTGCCTCCTCTGCCCTTGCCTGGCCCCTCGCCGTGACGGCCGCCACGCCCCACCCCCTCCCCCTCTGCCCCTGCCCCGCCGCCGCCGCCGCCCTCCTAGCCCCACGGCCCCTTCGCCCCCTCCCCCTCCGCTCGCCCCTCTCCGACGCCGCCTCCCTCCACCCCCCCTCTCCAACGCCGTCCCCCTCCTCCGCCCACCCTCGCCCGACCCCCCCACCCCCACCCCCGGGCCGGCCGCCGGCGGCGAAGTGGGTGGGTTTGTTTTTTAATCAAATCTGGGCCGTCCAATCAACATGGACGGCCCAGATTGAAATGTGAGGCAGGAAAGTTTTCCTGCCCTTTGTGCAAGGAAACTTTCCTGATATATATATATATCTATATATATATATAATATTTGTTGTGCTTTCATACATGTCTATTAGTTCTTTATTGTTTAATTTTTATTATTAGTTTTCTCTTTAAAATTAATAAGGTTCGCTCGAACGTCTCTGAGCTTATACTCACAGATCTTCGAGTCTTATAGAGTCTTCCTTCCTTTTATCCAATATATGAGTGATTGAGTGTGATTGTAAAAATTGTATGAGTGCATATATGAGTGATTGTAAAGTCTGTACGTAATAACTCTACTGTGATCAAGTTTGAAACATAAATAAAAGATTTGAACTTTCCTGGACAAGTTCCGGGACTTCTCAAGAACACTTTGCCCTCAGTTATAACTAGGTGGGTTTTCTTTATTTTATTTTATTTTGTTAAGTTATTACTGAAACCCCTCAATCTTTGAGAAGGAAATCTACATGCTTCACTATCACATTCACTTTTAATACTTCAAAACTTCAATAATGACTCTACAATACAATACTGTATTTTATCTTAATATGACAAAGATCTCACTTGGCTAAGCAGGAGGTCCCGCAACTGCTTTATTTCTATATAGCAAGATCGACCTTTATATGTTGTTTGAGTTACTATTTACCTTATTATGTTTAATTTATATCTATATAATATAACTATTGCGCTTTTCTATATGTCTGTTAGTTCTTTGCTGTTTAATTTTTCATTATCAGTTATCTCTTTAAAATTACTAAGATTTTGTTAGAACTTAAGCTGAGTTGATCATTGGGCATTAGTGTATACACATGTGTATATATATATATATATAATATATATATATATATATTGGTATGCGCTGCCAACGCATACCTTTGACAGCTGTTTTATATATATATATATATATATATATATATATATAAATAATAATAATAATAATAATAATAATAATAATAATAATAATAATTTGTGTCTGTTAATATTGAGTGGGCAAAAGTATCTTTTTGTCTATCTTAATTATAACTAGTCAAATACCCACGAGGTTGGATACACTTGATATTTATTAATAATATATAAAATTAAATTCTAGAAATAAAATTAGTTAATATTTTTAATTGAAAATAATAATAATTTTTTAACTTTAACAAAAAATATCTATAATCCAAATACAATGTTTATGTAAAAAATATTTTCACATGTTTCAATCTATGATCATATATATATATATATATATATATATATATATATATATATATATATATATATATATATATATATATGCTGCACTGCGCTGCGCATGCAGTGCAAGTAACGCATTTTGTTTTGGGCTTTTGGATCAAAATCCAACGGCCCAAAATGAAATACTATTCCCCCCCTCCCCGTTTCTCTTCCACGGCCCCCCCCCCGGTTGGATTCTACCGCCTCCCCACCGAATTTAGCAGCCCCCGACCCCGCCCTGGCCCCCTAGCCCTGTCCCGCCCTCGGCCCTCGGCCCCGGCCCCGCCCGTAGCCGCGGTACCCCACCGCCCCCACCCGCTACTGTGGCGGCCCCTCCCCCAGCTTTGTTCCCCCCCACCCCCGAGCCGCCACCATCCGCCCTCGCCTGCAACCGCGGCCCCACCCCCCGCGTTTCCCCTCACCACTCCCCCCTGCCCGGGCCAGCCGCGAGCCCCCTCCCTCGCCCAGCGCCGCGGCCCCCAGCCCCTACGGGCGAAGCGGCGACGGTGTTGCCAGTGAACGGCCGGCAGCAAGGTTGCCGGTGGTGGGTGACACGGCAATATAGAAGGGGGAGAAACAGGGGAGGAGTAGTTTCGTAATAAAAATGTTACTCGAATTTGGATCGTATCAAATTTTTATTACAAAATAATTTTTAAAAAAATTATTTCGTAATAAAAATTTAACTCGAGCCCGACTAGAGTCAAGTTTTTATTATGAAATAAATTTAAAAAAATAAAATAAAATAAAATAATTTTACAAAATAAATTTTTAAAAAATAAATTAATTTAGTAATAAAAATGTGACTCCGTCTCGACTTGAGTCAATATTGCGAAATAAATTTAACAAAAAAATAAAATAATTTTGTAATAAAAACTAAAGAGGCATGGTAAAACAAACGGGGAAGAAAGAGGGGAAGGATAATTTTGTAATAAAAAATTGACTTGAGTCAAGATCGAGTAAAATTTATATTAAAAAGAAAATTAAAAAAACAAAATAATTTTATAATAAAAACTTGACTCGATCAGGACTAAAGTTAATATTATAAAATAAATTTTAAAAAATAAAATAATTTTATAAAAAAACTTACTCGGATCGGTATTATGAAATAAATTTTTAAAAAATAAAATAATTTTGTAATAAAAACTTGACTCAATCGTAACTCGAGTTAATATTAAGAAATAAATTTTTAAAAAATAACATAATTTTGTAATAAAACCTTGACTCTATCCCGACTCGAGTTAATTTTTTATAACAAAATAAATTGTATTACAAAATAAACTTAAAATAAATTTGACTCAGATCGGAGGGTTGCAAGTTTTTATTACGAAATTATTTTTAAATAAAAAACATGAATATAGATTTAACTTTAACAACATATAAATTTTATCAAGAAATATTAAAAATAATTATAGTTTAAAGCATTAACTAGTA
>JAURVB010005592.1:0-13140 GCA_033002965.1 Piper betle
GCTATAAAACCCTGACTCAAATCATAGGTTTTACATAGCAGCTTAAACATCATAGCATGTCAAAACAACTATAGTCCAATTTTAAGGGGTTTTGTTCATACCTTTACTGATGTTTATTTAGGATGGAATATTAGTTATGGTTATTTAACACTCAACTCTAGAAATTTAGTTATGGTTAGCTAACATTCAACCCTAGAAATTTACAAAAGATCATATCCAAATAACATCTACAACATGGTGTAACAATTGGGAAAATGACGACACTATGTCACTGAAAATAGGAAAGTTGCCACCTTTTACTAAGTTTGGCACCTATACATGCCTCAAATGATCGAATCTCATGAAATTATAAACACGAAAGCTGTAAATATAAGGTGCATGAGAAATATACAATAAGAATCATGCAAAATGGACATATATAACGTGTGATATAGCAGATCTACCAAACCAGTGCATAATACATATATAACTGGGGTGAAAAAATCACATCACTTTATTTACAAGTCCTAAAATCATGAAACTGAATCCAAATTACTCCTAGCAGAATCTACAATTATAAAATATAAGAAAAATACAAGCACACACATAACAACACAAACACAGCTATGAAACACAAAGAAAACGAGGAAAGGAATATCCTTTACCTCAAAGGTGGCTAGGAGAAGGTCTTTTGGGCTCCCTACCCGAAAAAGGGACTGGAAAAGTCAAATTTGGGTGCAAGGGCACTTGTACAATGCCATTTTTGTCCCAAATTATGGCAGGAAATTAAAATTTCCCTAAAAAACCCAGCGCAAGGGCACTGTTGGAGTGCATTTGTGCTGAACATAGGCTTCACACAATTGGGTTCGCACTTTTAGAGAGTTTAGACGACCTCGAGAAATTTGCTGTGAATCTTGCAAGGGTTGGGATCAGCTATAGGGGTTCCAAACAATGTGATGCACACTAGCTTGTGAGGGACATGGTCCTAACATCTAACTACGACTCAACTCAACAAAAACCAAAATATGAGTCGGAATGGTGTAGTGTACAATAGGGTTGTACTGAACACGGGGGAGACTAGGGCTATGGCTTGCACATAGCATACTATACATATGTACGTGGTAAAAAGGGTGAGGGAAAGCAACTCACTTCATGCCAAGACCAAACCAATACTAAAACGTCCAGGTGAATGTTCTGTGTTTTACACTTATGGAGATCAATATTGTAATCACTAACAATGATTGATTTAAAACAAGGGTAGAGAAACTGAAACAAACTAATTGGTGTTGATCTTGACAAAGGAAGCAACTTCAATTGATGATTCGATGTAGAACTAGACAATTCGAAAAATCCCAATGCACAAAAGTGGTGTCTTCCTCTCACGATCAAACATTTCTTTCTCTTCTATCACACCCAAAATCCTAGGTGAGCCTCTCCAATTGATCTACCCAGTCTCACATCAAGATACATCTCTCCGGTTCTTCCCCAAAGACCATAAGTGATCTCACTCTAAGACCAGCAGGCCCTCTGCATCTCTTCAAGGCCTAAGGCCTCTTCTTGTGAGAACACCCATGAATGAGTTGTTTCTTCTTCTACAATTCTCCTCAAATTATTCACATAAAACCCAAAATCTAATTCACTCTCAAACTAGATAAAGAATGCTATGATTGAGTTGCGTCATGCCTAGATAGATTATTTTGTAACCCTCAAACTAAAAATGGATCGAAGTAACCCTTTAGGTGTGACGAGAATGGAAGACACCAACTAAATGCACAATCAAACACTCAACAAGAATAGATGAATAGATTTGTTCAATCTAATAAGAAAAGTGCATATAATGACAAGGCATAAAAACACCCATCACCTAACAAGAACTAAACACACACAAATAGATAAATAGGGGAATAAAGACACTAACAATAAATGGTGGAACCTGTATCCTAAGTGTCTAATCTAGAGACCTCTCATCATGTCTGATTTTTTTCTTACAAAAATAATGAAGAAAATGCATCTCAGATACATACAAGCACACATAAATATGAGTTAACTCTTGTTTATTGTTATTATTATTATTATTATCATAATATTATTATTTATATGGTTGATTTGTTACATGAGATATTATTTTCTATTGACTAGTTAGTACTAGATGATGTTATTAATTTATTTTTGATATTATTATGTCATTATTTGATTATTTTATTATTGTTTGTGTGGTTTAACGGACATGTACTTATTATTTATGTATATTTTACTCGAATGACTCAACATCTTATTTATCATTTCTATTTGATTATTGTTAGTGTCAGTTATTTATTTATTACATTCTTATTCATTTATTATTGTTTTGATTTACGTGCCAATGAGTTTTTAAATGTTTGATATTGTGAGAAGACACACTCGAGCATACATCATATAAATTGTGTTGTTGGATTGTTGCGTATGGGTTTTGATCATAGGTAACAGGGATTGGGCTCGCAGCTAGATTGACACTTGGAGCTTAGCTAATCAGTTTGTTAGGACTCTTCCTTGTTTGTTACTCTATTCTATCAATATTTGTTTTGATATCATTCAACAAGTTAAGTGATAGTTTTATCATAACCCACTTAATTTAAGTCATTCGGTCATTCATTTTTTCGTGATTTATAATTACCTTCATGGATGAGATCGTTTGGGTTGTTTTGAAAAATTGAGATTCACTTCAAGTTGCCTTCATATCTAAATATATGATCCCCTACCAATCCTATTACTATATGTATATTTTATTTGATAGATTTTTGTGAGCTGTGAAGATGATGCCCGATTGACTATGTGATGGCGGGCGGTTGTGAAGATTCAACCCTTCTCACTTGTCCTCTTGAGGGGGCCTGATAGTGGATTCATTTGCCCAGTTGGCTGTGTGATTGTTGGCACATCATCTACATCTCTATGTGTCCAAGAGCTTGTCAAACCTGGAGGGACATAAAGTATACAAGTATCATATTCTACAGTGAATATCATGATTGGGGTGTACTTGACATTGTCTTCTGAGCTCTAAGAGTGGATGCATGGAGGTTTAAGGAGGACGTTAGGTGTTGTCTGGTTGTGGTATCTGGATATTCCCATGTTTTTTAGGGATACACCAATGTAGACTCATCATGTGTGAGTGTTCTGTGTGAGTGTTCTCTAATGGAGCATTGTTGTTTTAGTGCCCATAAGTCTTTGGACTCATTTTTCAATATCATTATTAGTTATTTTGGGATTAATGATACTTGTTGCTAATGTGTTTACTATATATATATATATATAGTTGTGGTGCTTGGTGTATAGTTAGTGGGCATGAGAGGGGATGATGGAGGCTTCCAACACGGACACTTGGGTTGCATTGTTTGATTATAATTTACTCTTTTGGCTGGAGATTCAGTATTAACATATGATAGGAAGAGGCTAATGTATTATTTTGAAGAGACTTATGGACATATGATATTTGATATTTGGTGTTAATATTTAATATTTTGCTATTGTTGTATTTATTATAACTATACATCATCAAGCATTCATCTTGGCCCAATTGTTCACATTTGCATTAATCATGCATTGTTGTGCTCATTAGCAGTTGTTTTCCTTTTAAGACCCCAAGAGGGTTGTTAATCCATAGAAGTTGTCTTGCATACATCTTTGATTATGATGTAACTTGTTATGACATTAATATCTCGGTTCCACTTCATCAATGCTGGCTCAACCTTGAGGAACAATAAGCCTCTATATATAATAAGAAAACAAAAGCAACAAGTGTCATTAGTCTCAAGTAATTAATAAAAATTGGCAAGTGGGAGCTAACTCCCACAAGGAAGCAAAATCATATAAATAACTCAATGGGAACACTCAAAGGGCATCAAGTTGGAGTTCTTGTCACTTGAGCCAAAGAAGCACACCACTCGTAAGCTACTGAATTGTGCCACTCTCAGCAATATCAATCATTAGTCCCACTATTGGGAATAAATCTTCCTAAACCCTCTCATAACCTTCATATGACTCCTACCTAGAGCAAAAACCAAGTACTCTGAAGCAATGGCCTTCAGTACCCTTTGATTCCACAAGTTTAAACATATACTATATAAAATAACATCATTCTACTCCTGCCTCTTCATGTGTAAGAAAGCATAAGATATAGAGATGTCAAAATCACTTGGGAATGGAATGGCATTCTCACCAATCTAAAGCTTGTTGTGACTTGGATATACATCCTCTCTCATAGTATGTACAAGGTCAGTTCCACCAACTCTTGGCTCACAAATATCGGATGAAAACTATATATATAGCTACAAAGGAAATTATATAAGTAGGCCCAAAGGCAACTTGAAGTAGATCTGAGTTATGAGGGATCTCATCCTCGAAGATTATTAATCACAGAAGTAAAAATATGTTAAGATGGCATGTGTTGAGTAGAATCTAATAAAACAACCACTTAATACCTCCTACGATTTTGAAATGAAAACCAAGATAGAATAGAGCAATAAATCTAAGAAGCGAACGCTAACCAACTTGTGGTCTAAGGTCCAAGCATGACATCTCATCTACAATGAACTTAGACTCTGAAACCTATGCTAAAACTAAGTGCTCAACTTAAATCTAACAACTCTCTATGATGGATGGTCATGTGTGTGCTCACATCAAAAATAATATTTTAAACAAAAAGGCAACACTAAATGAATAAATAAATACACACTCAAAAGAAACGCCATAGTGGGGCATGCAAAACATTAAATAAATAAGTTTAAAATAAATAAATAAATAATAGAAGAATAATAAATAGTAAAATTAAATAAGCACATGCTAGACATCAGGAACAAGAATAAATAATCAAGCATGATGATAAATAGACAAATAAATAAACAAATAACTAAACGCGAGAAGCAATATGTGAATATCAAATAAATAAGTAAGTAAAAAATAATAACATCTAATCATGAATGACCATATATAAATAACAACTAAATAAATGTGCAACTAAACACAAATAAATGATTACACATGCTCGAATAAACAAATAAACAAGAGAGTAAATAAGTAAATAGATAAATAAACAAATAAATAAATAATGAACATAGATAATAATAAATAAATAAATAATAGCATCTAATCATGAGTGGACAGAAAACTCACATCAAGACCATCCAAAGTCCAAACTGACTCTATAAATGGGAATCAAGGCAAGAAGGAAATTGGCCTTGAAATCCTAAACGTAATCACGATGGGCCCACAAGGGCATAATCAAATAATCCAAAATTCCTATGTTGCATGCAAATAAAATACCTAAAAATTCCAAACGGATGCTAAACGTTGCAACTGCCTATATTTAGGCCTAAAGTCCTAGCTAACTCATAAAAATCATATGTATACTTCGTGTATACATTGATAACTCATGTTCTACTATATCATAACTTAAACTATCATATGCATGTCAGGCATACTCAACCTTCATAACATGCTATATGACCATCTGGCCTCATACTCATATTCTTAAAATTGTTTTGGCTTGAGTTCGCTCGAACTTACTCGAGACTGCCCGAACTGGACAAAACTAAAATTGGGTCTAACCCAAAAATGGGGTTTTACAAGAATGGTGGCCACCAAGAAGAAAGGGGTTGCCAACAGCAAACACAATATCGACGATGGTTAGGGCTAGGCTCGATCTTTTGGCTGAAAGGAGGGAACCTACATGGGTGGTCACCACACCGGTGGGGGCTTGCCAGCTAGAGAAAAATGCACAAAAGGCAGAGCTGGTAGTGGGAATTTGTCACTCAAAAGCCATTGCTAGCAATGACCATTACGGTGGCAGTGCCAGAGCTCAGGTCGGGGCGATGGCGGACTTGTGGCTAGAGAATGGTTGGAGGTGAGGTAAAGTAGTAGACATGCTAGGGTAGAAAAGTCAAAAATGGGAGAAAATCAAGAAAATGGGAGGGCAATGCTAGGGCTGATGTGGACATGCTAGATCCAGTCATGTGCCACGACATTGTCATTTAACAACTCATGGGCCAAGTTGGCTCCACCAAGGGCATATATATATGTATATATATATATATATATATACATGGAGATAAAGTTAAATCTGTCTCAAAACTCTAATCGCAATCAGATTAATATCCAAAAGTCGGATCATGAAAGGGCCCACTATACTCTAAAATCCCTATAATATATGAAAAAAGTAAATGAATACTAAAGCAGCAACGACCTAGATCTAGCCTTCAAATCCAATGCTAACTCTCTCTAAATCTTGTATGATATACTCTGATAATGCAAACTATGTTGTAACTTAACTGATGTTATCATCTATATATTAAGGCATAATCAGCCTTCACAACATGTTCACGCACCCATCTAGGCTCTACATTGATGATTTAAAACTTGGACTAACTCAAACTACTAACTAAATCGACTCAGATCTGGCCCAAGCTGGGCGAAACTACTAGTGGTATATTAAATCTCTTCATACATATCCTCATGTAGTAAAACCCTAAGTTAAATCTCTTCATACATATCCTTATGTGTATACATAGGGCTGCTAAACGAGCGAGCAAGCCAAGCTCAACTTGTATTCGAACCTCGGGTCAAATAGCTCAAAATTCGTTCAAACTTGACTCTAGATTAAACAAGTTTTGAACATACATACTCGAACTCGACTTGAATATCTTTTATGCGTTTGAGCTCGAATACACTTGCACTATTTAATTTTTACGAGCTTGAACCCAGCTCGTTCATGAACTCGAAATCACCTAGATTAAAAGTCAAAAGTATCTCACTTAAAAAAATATTGTCAACATGAATTGAACCCACAACCTCAAACCTTTAACTTCAATACCTACCATCTCAACTATCTCACTTCTTTATTATTATATTGTATATAGATAAATATAACTAGTTATAATTAAACTTACTAGTATATATATATATAGACTATATTATTATATTATTTTATCAAGTCGAGTTCGAGTCCAGCTACGAGTCGCTTTCGAGTCAAGTTCGAGTTGTAACCAAGTCAAGCCAAGTCGAACACTACCTTGCTCAAACTCGACTAGAAGGATTCAAGTTCGAATCGAGTTCGAGCTCGGGCATTTAAATGTTCAATTTTGAGTCGAGTCGAGCCGAGCCGAACGTCAAATACTCACGAACTAGCTTGCTCAATTAGCAACCCTATGTATACATCTATCCATGTGATAGTATAATTTCATAATATGGCTGTGGATTTTTTTGTGGGAGGGAATATCTCCAGCAAATCTCTCATTGCCAACCATGAGGAGCACTTTTTGTGTTGACTTCCTTAAACATCACTCGTGGTGGGTAATTCATGTGTGAATTTTCTAGGCAAAATGAGCAACACTAACCTCACATGTCTTTCTCCTTGATTGGGAGTCATCTAGCACATCTTTCTCATCCTCTTGGAGGAAGCTTTCTGAGTTAACTTCTTCCAAATCACCAGTTTTGCATCCTTAGTAGGCAAATAATTTCTCCAAACAATGAACCTGAGTTTTTTAGGGAAGGAATTATCCCCTTCTTGCATAGCACTAATACTCTGCTCTTCACAGATGTGATCACCCCTTAAATCTCACTACAAAGCTCCCTTATTGTTGCAAACATCCACCTCTCCGTGACCAACACACTGACGCTACACTTGGTAGAACCAACTTTGTCTAAAGATTCAATGTAGAACTCAAACCATCATTGATCTCAATGCACAAAAACAATATCTTCCTCTTACAGCAAAAGGTTTTTTTACCTTCTCTTACACCCAAAATTCTAGGTGACCCTCTCTAATTAATCAATCTGGTCTCATTTCAAGATCCACTTCTTCAGTTCTTCCTCAAAGGCCATTGGAGATATTCCCTCCCATGAGAAAGCGTTCAATCACATGAGAAGTCGTGAAGATATGAAGATAATCCAAGAGGTACGAGGAATTCGATGAGAATTTATGGAATACGAGAAGAGAATCATTTGTGATGATTCCAATACTCAAGTAGTGTTTGGAGTTGACACTTCATTTTCAGGAGGTGTTCCATATCTGTAGTTTATAAATATGTGATTGGACATATGTATTAGGTGTGTTTTCCCTTTGGGGAAGTTCCATGGAGTGTTCTCCTTTAGGGGGACATAAGAGGTTATAGATCTGGACAGGATCACCATTAATGGTGCATGTGAGAGAAGAAAGAAAAATTCTTCGTTGTGAAGAGAAGATATGACTTCGGTTACTTCGACAAGATCAACAGTGGTTAATTTCTTTATCTTTTTCTACCTTTTGTCTATGGTTTGTAATTGGGAGTAGTGTTACTCATTCGGGTGGAGTTTTCCAATTTGGGTTGAGTTTTCTACTTTTATTGAGATAAAGTTTTTCACACTTGAGTAGAATTTTCTACATGTATTAGGTGGAGTTTTTCACATGTATTGGAGAGTGGTTTCACTCATAAAAGGTAGAGTTTGGAAAAAATTTTCATCATCTTAATTTGAAGTGTGGCTGTAATCCATGGTGTGAGGTTGATCTATTTTTCTTTTGAAGTGTATGTTATTTTCTCAATTTCTCAAGAGTTGTATCTTTTAGATCTTGTTATTGATCTGATTTGGGTTAGGAGAGTTTTTCTAAATTTTATTCAATACTTGATTGTAAGAGATTTTTTGATCGAAGGCTATTGAGTAGTTTGGTTTTCTTTTCTCTAAATTAGAAGAAAGTTTCCGTCTATTTTTTGGTGTCTCCTATTTCATGATGCATGCTCGTGGTGTGTGCTCATATAATCAATACATCTTAATAAAAAGACTATACTAAATAAATATATTGTTAAACACACAACACATAAATCGAAACATATAAAGATAATAACAAATAACAAATAATAAATAAATACATATATACAATCATAAATAAATAGATAGATAATAAATACATAAAACAATCAATACTCTAATTATAGAATAATAATATTGTATACTATATACGTAAATGGCTAAACACGAGTAAATATTCTATATATCTGTGTTAGTAATCATATAAACAATTAAATAAATAAATACATAATCATTCTATGAATAAATAAATAAGTAAATAATTTTATTAAACATGAATAATAATAATATCATAGTCATCATTACAAAATATGTAATTAAATACAATTAAACAATAACATACACACGAAAATACAAATAGATAAATAAATATATAAAAGAAATAAAAAAATAAATAAATATACAATTTAATAAACATAATAATACTAATATTAATAAGTAAATATAATATTAATAATAACAAGTATAATAAAATATTCATCACATATGATAAACATATAAATAAATAAATAAATAAAGAATAAATAGATAAATAAATAATTAAATAAAACAATAAATGAAGAAAAATCACCATAACATCTAATCATGCCAAATCATGTAAATATACATCTAAACTAATATAGAAGTTCTCGAATTAGAGAAAACGATACAAGACGAAACAAATATAGACCGAACTGAATTAAACCAGACCAAACTGAACTGAACCAACTCAATTTGGGTTAACAGCTGGGCTGGGTCTACTGGGTTGGTTGACATGGAGATGGCTCGGACTGGCAAATTCGGGCACGATCATGTAGACACGAACACAGGTAGGCAAACCACGACCGGGCAAACGGGTCGGACGGGGGCGGCGGTGCCCATCTCCGGAATATGCCAACGACAGTGCGGTGGAGACTGCTGCCAGTCACGTTCAAAAGAGGGGAGGATGGGAAACATCATGGTAGTGGCGAATAGAGGAGGGGCAGCATCACCACTGTGTGCGGCGACATCGCCAGCAGCGATCGTGGCCACGGCGGAGGTCGGTGTTGGTCGCAAATGGAAGATGTCGACGAGATGGAGTTGTGTGGGTGGTTCGATAGGCCGAAGGTGGCTAGCCCTCGCCAAAAAATGGCCTGATAGGTTGCGGCGGAGATTAATAGTGATAAAAAACTCAGTCGTCGATGATCATGAGGGGTACGAATGGAAAGCCGGCCGCGAGGTAGTCACGGCCGTACCAAATTAGTGTTTGGAGGAGGGCCGGGGTCTCATCAGTGACGTTGTGGCTGTCGTACCAAATTTCAAGCTCTTGGTTTATTTTAGTATGCTCTGTGGTTGCGGCTTACACTAATCTTCCACATCAGAAAAATTTTCCTTGGGCTAGTTGGCATTCCCCATCGATAGCTATTAAATAGAATTTGTAGCAGAAACGACAAACAGCACAAAAGAATCCCCATCAAAGTGCATAGCTTCTTCATCTTCAATTTTGGCAAGAACTATTGTGAAAAATGCAAGATTTGTAGTGGAGATTTTTTATGGTACCCAGTCATTTTGACATGTGGCAAAGTGAGGTTCTGGATGCCCTCTTTCAACACGGTCTAGACATTGCCATTGAAGAAAAGAAACCAGATGATGTTGAGGAGAAAGAATGGAAGACCATAACTAGAATAGCATGTGGTACCATCTGAACATGTCTTTCTAGAGAGCAGAAGTATGCATTTTCTAAAGAAACTTCTACAAGTAAATTGTGGAAGGCACTGGAGGAGAAATTCTTGAAGAGAAGCAGTCAAAACAAGCTCCATATGAAAAAGAGATTGTTTCGCTTCAATTATGTTCTAGGTACCCCTCTGAATGATCATATTACTAGCTTCCATCAGCTAGTAACTGATTTGATAAATATGGACGTGACTTTTGATGATGAAGATTTGGCTCTGATGTTGTTGGGATCACTTCCTCATGATTTTGAGTTTCTTGAAACTACTCTACTTCATGGGAAGGCTATTGTGTCTCTCAATGAAGTAACTGCTACCTTGTATAGTTATGAATTACAGAAGAAAGAAAAGTAAGAAAACACAAGTGCAGAAGCAAAAGCTGTTGTTGTGAACATAGGTCATTCACAGATTCCAAACGAAGGAAGAAGGGGAAGGTCAAAGTCAAAGTCAAAGTCCAGACTGAGTAAAGATGAATGTGTCTTTTGTTGAGGTAAAGGGCATTGGAAGAAAGATTGTCCCAAGCTAAAAAACAAAGGCAAACCTGAGAAGGAAAAAGCTGCTGCAAATGTAGTTGAGTGTGATGATGCAGATTCATAACTTTCAATTGCTGCCACACCATCAACCAGCAATTCTAGCTCATGGTTGCTATATTCTGCTTGTAGCCATCATATGACGCACAATCGAGAATTGTTCTATGATTTTAAAGAACTAAAAGGTGGAATTGTCTACACAGTAAATAATGCCCCTCTTGTCACATATGGAGTTGGTTCAGTTCACTTGAGGAATCAGGATGGATCAACCAGAATCTTAACAGGTGTTCATTATGTGCCGGATTTGATGAATAATCTCATCTTTGTGGGAACCTTAGAGTCAAAAGGTTTCGAAGTGAGGGAAAAAGATGGGATAATGAGGATCATCTCTGGTGCACTTGTGATAATGAAGGGGATACGAAAAAGAAACAATGTGTACTTCTTATGGGTAGTACAATTGTTGGGGAAGTAGTAGTGACAACAACTCCAACTGATCATCAGGAGTCAGAAGCAACCAAGTTATGGCATATGCGCTTGGGGCATGCTGGAGAAAAATCCTTGAAATTATTGATAGATCAAGGATTATTAAAAGGAGCTCAGGCTTGCAAATTAGATTTTTGCGAGCATTGTATCAAAGGGAAGAAAACAAGGGTGAAATTTGGTATAGCAATCCATAATACTAAACATATTTTGGATTATGTTCACTCAGATGTGTGGGAGCCTTCTAAGACAACTTCATTAGGAGGTAAATACTATTATGTTTCCTTTGTTGATGATTTTTCCCAAAGAATTTGGGTGTATATGATGAAGACGAAGGATGAAGTGTTGGAAATTTTCTTAAAATGGAAAAAATGGTGGAGACTCAAACAGGCAGGAAAGTCAAACATCTTCGTATGTACAATGGTGGAGAATTCAAAAATGATCCTTTTGTAAAGGTTTGTGAAGATGAAGGTATTGTTAGATACTTTACTATCAGAAATACACAACAACAGAATGGGTGGCAGAGCGAATGAATCAAACTTTGCTGGAGAAGGTTTGGTGTATACTGTCCAATGCTGGGTTGGGCAAAAAATTTTGGGCTGAGGTTTTAGTATATACTTGTCACCTTATTAATCATTTACCATCTACTACTATTGGTGGTAAAACTCCATTGGAGAAATGGTCTAGAATGCCTGCTACAGATTATAATTCCTTACATGTGTTTGGTTCCACTGCATATTACCATGTTAAGGAGTCAAAGCTGGATCCAAGAGCAAAGAAGGCAATATTTATGGGGATCACCTCTGGTGTGAAAGGCTATCATCTTTGGTGTCCATAAACAAAGAAAGTAATCTTCAGCAGGGATGTTACCTTTGATGAATCTACCATGTTGAGAAAGGTGACTTTTGAAAATATAGAGCAGACAGATGGTACTCCTAAACAGGTGGAGTTTGATGGCAACAGAATTATCCCAACAAATGCAAAAACTGATGATGACTCTCCTATGGTAGAAGAAGAGTCAAATGAAGAAGAGGTTCAGACCTAAGATCCTCCACATCAACATGAATCAATTGCACATAGGAAGGGAAAGAGAACCATTAGATAACCTGCCCGCTATGCTGATATAGTCTCTTTTACATCACCAATTGCAACTGATGATGTTCCTGCCACTTATAATGAAGCAGTTCAAAGTTCAAAACAAGAAAAGTGGAGGATTTCCGTGAAGGAAGAAATGCAATCCCTTCAAAAGAATCAGACATGGAAACTAGCTAGTTTTTGAAGGGAAAGAAAGCAATTGGGTGCAAATGGGTATATGCAAAGAAAAATGGATTTCCTAACAAGGATAATGTTCACTACAAAGTAGGATTGGTGGCTAAAGGCTACACTCAGATGGAGAGAGTTGATTATAATGAAGTATTTTCTCTAGTTGTAAAGCATTCCTCTATCAGAATTTTATTGGCTTTGGTGGCACAATTTGATTTGGAACTAGTTCAAATGGACGTAAAAACTGCATTTTTACATGGAGACTGGGAAGAGGAAATCTATATGTCTCAGCTAGATGGATTCAAAGTTGCTGGAAAAGAAAAGATGGTGTGCAAATTAGACAAATCGCTATATGGATTAAAGTAATCTCTGAGGCAGTGGTACAAGCG
>JAURVB010005594.1:0-17709 GCA_033002965.1 Piper betle
TTGCTTGCACATTTAAGACAAACATTGGTCGGTTTATTTTATAGAAAGTGCTTTACCATCTAATTTGCATACTTTACATTATATGACAACTCATAATTATTAATAGAATATATATATGAGCAGGTGGTATATATATATATATATTAGGAAAGTTACTCCGTGCTCGGACACAGAAAAAATTTTCTGCGCCCCCTAACATCGGAGCCTTCTGATTATAAGGACGGCCCAGATCTAAAAAATTGATCTGGGCCGTCCGATTACAAGGACGACCAAGATCACATTTTAAAGGAAGCAGATCTAGGCCATCCTTGTAATCGGATGGCCTAGATGTGTGGGGAGCAGAAAATTTTTTGCACCCGGTGCGAAATAACCAATCTCTCTTTCTATATATATATGTTCCGGCGCGGGTTCATCCGCTGGTGCGGGTTAGAGTGTTCCCGCGTCGGGTTGGAAGGGTTCGGTGGGACCGAGGCGCCCTTGCCGCGCAAAGAGACAGCGGGATGAGACTAAAGAGTCACAAGTATCCAATAACACTTAGACAATTCTTATGCACTCGGTGGGATGGCCATTTCGACACACACACTCGACAGGACTTCCCAGCACTCGGCACGCAGGCTCGAGGCTGCTGGAATAGAACTGGATGGTTCGGTCACAGGTGGACAACGCTGCACCGACAGCTTACCGGGTGTGCCCAGCACTTGGCCCCGACCAAGGCTGGTTGCAGCCACACACCGGCAATCCCCTTACCCGACACTACCTCACATCTCCACGCAGGGAGGCACTCACCCACACTTGATCACTTTTGATCTGATTTTGTTTTTCTCCCCCTCTACACAAGGATAACATCTCCTTATATAGACACCCGGCTGAAGTGCTGCACGCCAACACATGCACCCCTTGGTGCTTGGTGTTCTGGCTTCCACCCCTTGGTGCTTGGTGTTCTGGCTTCCACCCCTTGGTGCTTGGTGTTCCGGCTTCCACCCCTTTCCCTCCTTCCGAATAAATCTCACGTATCTTATTTCTATTAAATTAGGCATAACCACGGGTTCAACCACGACTGGCTGGGTTAACCGTCATGATTGAGCCGAGGGGTGCGGTGAAAAATTTGGACGAACAATATATCAAAAATAACTAAGTGAACCTTTTTTAAATGTAAATTTTATGAACCTATATTATAACTAATTTTTTTCATTTAATAGTTTAAATTGAAGAGTTTTGGGTGAGTAGTTACAAGTAATTCCGTCAATAATTACCCAATATGAACTGTTAGATAAAAAATTAATAATCGTGATTGAAGTTTCCAAAAGTCATAAAACAAAGTTCACACCCTATCATTTTTGCATATATATTTTATGTATATTTATCTTTGTGAACCGTACAAAATATATATATAAAAAATTAATGAAAAAGTTGTGATTAGGTGTGAAATGCCACTAGAACCCAAGTTAGTTAGTTCTCCCCAAAATGGTTTGAGGCGCACATATATATATATAGTAGGTACAAAATACAACAAATTCTTCACTTTTAACACCAAACTGTTCATCTTTTATAAGTAATGCATGAGCGAATGAACAATGCATCACTAGATCAAGTTTTTTTTCACAATAGACTATGCGTGACTATCACATATATATATATATATATATATATGTTCAATCTCTATCTCAAAATTTAGATCAAGTTCGTGATTAACTTGGTCAAAAGAAGTGAATGGTCATGGGGCTCGTTCTTTCGGGGTGTCAGCTAGCATGCATGAAGTGAAAGCAATGGTGAGGCATCAGAGAAAGCTTCTCCTTGGTCATGATAAGAGCTTAAGGCGGTAAGTGTACGCTGTGTCTTGTCCAGATCTCTTTCAGAGATCAGGGGTATCTCTATCTATCTATGTAATCTATCTAGCTACCCATAACCCATCCATCCATCTATCTCTCCCAGCTTGAGGTCATTCTTCCCATTCCTTGACACCAGCTACAAGTACAGGGAGGAAAGCGTTTGTTTTTGGCTGCTGCTCTTCCTCTTGATCAGAAAATCAGCTTTCCATAAGACAGTCCTTGTGTCCATGTCTATGTGCCATTACAACTACTACTATATATTACTATACATCACATCACAATATTGATCTTCAGTTTCAAAATTCTTTTTTGATTTAAAATATTTTTGAATGGACTTTATTAACAAATTTTATGATTGATTCAAAACAAGTAAATAAAAAATAATTTAAACATATTTTTGTTTTAGTTTAGTTAAATCAATTTTCTAAAATAATAAAAATTATATATAGTTTGTCAACCGATTAATTCAAGTGCCGAAGAGAGAAAAATATACTACCTTTATTTAATTTTTTGTTTGTTGAATTGAAAAATTCGGCTTTATGTCGACTCTAAGTTGACTCTATTTACAACTAAAAACAAAAAATAAAAAATAAAAAACAAAAAAACTGGCACACTTTATAACATAGTGGTGGAAAAAAGGTTTAAATTTTTACGGAACTTTGTCTATAGAATCTAACGTTGTCTCTATATTTGTATATAAATCTTTACTAATATTTTTTACTTTTCTCCTCGTCTAAAAACATCGAGAAACTTTTTCTGCCCTTGTTTTAACCACCTCATATTTTTTTCGCCACCCCACTTGTCTCTATGTTTATAAACTATCTTAAACTTATGGAACTGTAGAAAAGACATAATTTTTTTTATAGCGTCTGTGTCAAAATTTTAAATTATGTATTAATCGTCCTAATTGAAAAACTAGATCTTTGGGCTCTATTATGAATAATTAGTAGCATATAGAATGGAGTCAATTTTTAGAAAATTAAACCAAGCTGATTAACTCGAATCTATATATATCTACTATATACTATATTTATTTATATTAATAGAGCAAATGCATATCATAAGTCGGTGGCAACTAAGTATATATAATAGTCCCCTGTGTCCAGATCATATGGTTTGTTGCGTAGGGAAAAGTTTTCTTCTCGGGAGCCTAAAGTCTATCAATTTACCCTTTTTTCTTAATCACCCATTAATCGCGAATTATGAAAATATCCATCTAACTAATTTAGTGTTTACAAATGGGAGTACTTGGCAGACTTAGGGCTCCCAAGCAAGAAATATTTTCCTCCTTTATTAGCAGACCATACAATATGGACTATAGTCCCTGTTGAACCGGCCACACCTTTTCCTACAAGAGATCTTGTGTTTGGTTTTTATCGTAGTTTACTAATCGGGTAGATATGTTTACTTTGTAAAAGTATACATGTATATACATACTATACATGCCATTTAATTGCGCAAGTGGAACCATATATGGCTACAAAATTTGTTGATATTATTGTCTAATATGCAGACTATAAAAATCAAGCTGAGATTAGTGACGAAAATTTTAAAGTGAAGCTCTAAATTCAATAGTACAAACCTCGTCACAAAATATCATTTATGCTAAGAAAAAATTAATTAATATGTCTCTGAAACCTTGTTTTCTTGCAATAATTGTAATTGTTTTTCACGTGGATAAGCCGCAGTATTTTCACTTAGAACCTCAACGTCTTTATGCCGAATTAGACATTTGCCGCATAAATTGACCTTATCATCAAACCTTGGTGCAGCTCAATTATGATGGTTGAAACCATGTTTTTAAAATTTTCGTTACTTAAAAATTTTAGTTGCATAATTAGTCCAACGAGGGAGTCAAAGAAGTTGTGCATTTGTCTCGAGATACCCATGTTGTACTAATACAAAGTATGATCCGGATAGTTACTATAGAGAGTCGATAGAGCTAAACCGTAGTTTTAAAACTATCATTTTAGCTTTACAGGGAGACTAGTTTATTTTGTCATAAAAAAAATGGACATGTATAAAAAAGTGATCAAGTTGAGATGGGTGCTGTAAGTAGGGTCTTTGTGGCAGGGAGGGATACGGGTCTGAACTCTGAAAAAGATAAGTTGTTGGTACACTTATTGTGTAGAATTTACGGTGTAGGTGCAGCAGAAAGTTAATAATTGAGATATGGTGGGGAAGGGGGAGGCAGAGAGAAAGCGGATGGTGAACAGTTTGATGATCAATTTGAGAGAGAGGATTGACAATAAAGATTGTTGGGAACTGGGTCGAGAGGTAGATTGCAAAGACCATGTTTGTAAAATTTAAAGCCATGATTGCCTGCATTAATTTATCCCATTGAGTTATGGAAAGTTGTATATATGATCAGAGTGGCCGGTTGTCTGTGGGAGAGATGAGAGAGAGGGAGAGACAGAGAGAGGTATAAATGTTGGCCTCTTCCGGCTATTGAATCCTTATACCCAAGAGGAAGATTTTGACATCATGGAGGAGCACCTAAACCCACTCGCTGCAGCTCACCTTCTTCAACACACACTGCGAAGCTTGTGCACATATGAAAGTTCCCAATGGGTTTATGCTGTCTTTTGGAGGATTCTGCCTCGAAACTATCCACCACCCAAGTGAGAACTCAACATCTATATATGATCTTTCATGGTTTCCAAACTATCAAACAATCCTTAATTATGATCATTTATGTCATGTTAGCTACCTTGTTTCTTTTTTTTTTGGTGATCAATCTGTAATTTAATGACAATATTTTATCAGATGGGATGTGCAAGGAGGAGCTTTCGACAGGTCTAGAGGGAACAGAAGGAACTGGTATATACATATACCTTGATTATAGAAAATTTTCATGTGTTTTTTCTTTTCTATAATATTGGTTATACGTTCTTATCCAGGATACTAGTTTGGGAGGATGGATTCTGCAACTTTGCTGCTTCGATAATCGACAATGGTGAGATTGATTCAAACAGTTGCCCAGGGACAACAGTTTATGGGAACTGTGAGTGGCAACAACAAAGAGGACTGCAACCAGAACTGTTCTTCAAGATGTCTCATGAAATTTACAACTACGGAGAGGGGTGAGTAGTACTTCTAGCTATACAAACAGTTGATCAATTGATGTATTATTCATTGTTCAGACAACCATTCCATGCACACTACTCTTTCTTTTGTTTTCATTTCTTTTCTTTTTGTGGGCAGTTTGGTGGGGAAAGTTGCAGCAGATCACAACCACAAGTGGATATTCAAGGAGGCCAATGATCAGGAAGTCAATTTCTTGTCTGCATGGCATAGTCCATCTGATTCAGTGAGTAAAAAACCAGCTGGGCAATTTGGTTAACTCTAAATGGAAAATGTTTAATGCTTCTAATTGAGTTTTCCAAATAAAATGGTTGATTGTTGTTACTCATTTATAAACAGCATCCAAGGACATGGGAGGCACAATTCCAGTGTGGTATAAAGGTGAAAAAAATATAAAATTTGTTGTTTTCAATAATATTGAGTACTATCTTCATATATATTTTGGACTTGTAATCTAGTTTTTTTGTAAATAAAATTGCAGACTATTGCCTTAATTGCAGTTAGGGAAGGTGTAGTTCAGTTGGGAGCTGTTAACAAGGTCTCTGCTTTTACTGATCCCTTCAAATTGTTGGTTACATTTTGGTCGAAAAAGATTGTGATAAGAGATATTTGGCACCTATATTTAATTAAAAGTACGATGAAAGGTTTAATTGGAACCATATATCAACTTAGCAATTTATTTATTTCCATACTGATGATTCTCCATCCCATAATAATAGATCAAAATAACAATTCCAATCTAATTTGTGGGTCATGATCTCTTCTATAAAAGATTGCTTGTCTAATTTAATATTTTTAATAAATTATTTTAAAAGTGAATTATCAATTATAAACATGATTTTCACATAATTATGACACAAGAGGTTTACATTATATATATATATATATATATATATATATATATATATATATATATATATATTAATTGATACCACATCTCATGGAGTAGCCAATATAATTATCTAAGTATTAGGTTGCTCATATCCGACCTTAATATGATGCGGTACCTCATGCTCTCACCAACTTAGACGAAATTGCACCAACTATACTTGAGCTAACTCAAGCCTAACTAATCGGTTCATCGATTGTAAAGCATTTCATTTGTCAATACCATGTATATTTATGATCAAATGTTTATATCTTCTTCTTTCATTTTTGTGTTTCGACAACTGTATAGATGATGGAGGATCTCAACTACGTCATCCTCTTGAGGAAGAAATTCAACTACCTTGAGAGCATCCCAGGAGTCCTCCTTCCTCATCCTTCCTCTTCTGCATTCCCCTTCCAGGTAGAAGGTTGCAATGATCCATCACCCAACTACGTATGCAATGGAGTACCAACAGGACCTACACAGTACTATGATCACTTTGCACTTCAACCAGCCTCTATAACTCCTTCAATGACAAGCCTTGAAGCCCTTCTATCAAAGCTTCCGTCTGTAGTGCCGACTCCATCATCTTCCTCATCTGGGTATCATGAGTCTCTCTTTGTAGACGCCAATGGAAACTATGAGCAGCAAGAAGGTTGCCAAGAGGAGGTTGATGAAGAGTGCCATAGCAGGACTCATGGATGTACTAGCTCCATGTCTTCTTACGACCACTTCAACCTGGCAGATCAACCCAACAAGGGATTTTTAGTCGAAGCTAAAATTGTTTCAAGGTTTCTCTATTCGATTTTCGTTTCGAACGAGCTCTCATTTCTTAGTGTTGTTGAGAATATAGCCATATTAACTCCAGCGTGTAATAATTTGGCGTACCAGCCAAATAATGTGATCAGGCTCCATGTCAAACCATTGAGCTAAATCGAGAGCTAAGAACAATGAGAGAATAAACGGAGAAATAAAAATTACGGTCTAATGAAAAGTGAGTGATTTTACCCGATCAAAATACAATAGAATTTTTTAAAAATAAATTAAATCATTATAGTCTTTCTCTCCTTCTAATTAGAAACCACGTACAAAATTAGAGTATATCTTTAAGATATTAAATATGGAATAATTATAATCTATTTCATTTTTCAATATGAATCTATTCATAAGACTTTATTTAATCTCTAATGTAAACGACACAAAATGCCACATCTTACCTATTATACATATACTTAATAAAGGAAATCCCGATATGAATTCTCAATAATAAAAAGTACTGCAAGCAACAAATTTCATGCCCATTACCGCCTCAAAGCCCAACCAGTGTGGAGTAGATTCCTGGGCTTAGGCCCACGTAATTCCAATTTCTCAGTTCAAGACGTTGGCTTTAAAGTTATTTTAAAGTTAATAAAAAAATATTTTTGGCTTCAAGACATATTTCATTTAAATGAAAAGATAAATAATAATTATTTATTTTTTTATTATATTTATTTTCAAGATAATTAAACAAACTCTTATCAATAAGAAGTTACAAGTTAAAGTCAGTTAAGATCGGACCATGACCTTATATCGTAAAAGGTATTTTTATTTTTATTTAAAAAAATTAAAATTAGCAAGATTTGAAACATTGACCCTTTGAAAAATGTTCCTTTATTAAATTTTTAGAATATTCTTGTATTTTTATTCATTGATTCTCCAATATTGAAATTTCTTTTTATTAATAAGAGTAAATAATTTACTAAATAATTATGATCTGTTTTTGTTATTCAGAATTTGAAATTGAATTGTAGTAAAGAATGAAAGATCGATGAAATCTCGCTTCATTAAATTAAAAATTGAGCTTATTTTAGCATATATTTATCTACTTATTGAAGTAGTGATTTCTTTGCACTTTAATTAAGCCTCCTTTATTATATGAAGGGTATATTTGAGATGACATTATATTAGAGATTAACCAAACGTTTACCCATGCGTTGCACGGTGGAGATGGTCTTACTCGCCGTGATCTCAGTACATTTGCATGATTAAGATCTTTTTAAATCACTCTTGGAATTAGAATAATACATATAAATATGTTTTTTTTCTTTTTTAAATAACTATAGGAGTTTCATTGTGGAATAGGAATAATGAAGGAAGATATAAATAATTTTTTTAAAAATCATTATAGGAGAGTCAGCTTTATAGAAGTTGGATATTGGAAATAATATATATATATATATAAATGCTGCAATGCGCTGCAGCATTTTGGCAGCGCACGGCCCGTGGGCCGTTGGATGAAAATGTAATGGCCCACGGGCCTCAAGTCCACACCCAACTTGTCCGACCGCTAACCCCGCCCGACTGCCCGCGTGCCCAAACCCGCCACCCGCCCGACGCCGCCCGCCCGATAGCGGGTTCGGGCATGCGGGCAGTCGGACGGGGTTAGGCGGTCGGATGGGTTGGGTGTGGACTTGAGGCCCTGCAACGCATTGTAGCATTTATATATATATACAAAAATGCTACAGTGCGCTGCAGTCTTTTGCAGCGCACGGCCCGTGGGTCGTTGGATGAAAATCCAACGGCCCACGAGCCTCAAACAAGAGTTCCACCCGCCCGACCCGCTTAACCCGTCCGACCCGCCGCCCGCCCGAACCCGCCGCCCGCCCGACACCGCCCACCTGAGCCCGCCCGCTCGACGCCGCCCACCCGACGCCGCCGCCCGACAGTGCCGCCCGCCCGCCGCCCTGCGACCGACCTTCCCCGCCGTGGCTTCCCTGGCAAGCGCCGCCCGCGGCCCTGCTCCCAGCCCCCCACCGCGACCCGACCAACCTACCGCCCCGCCGCGACCCGCCCCCCGCCGTGGCCCCCCAAGCCGCCCGCCCCTCCGCCGCGGCGCCCCCCACCACTGCCCTATATATATATATATATATATGGGAATAATATTAGAGACACTTAATCATCCATTACTCACAAAATAAATATTTTAAAGTCACTTTTGAGATTCCTTATGGAAAGCTACTGAAACGCATATGTAGGAAAATTAGATATACCTAATTAATCATTATTCATCAAAATTCTCTAAAACAAAAAAATTAAAAAAACATAAGAGCATTATATAGCAATAGAAGAGATGTTTGCTTTATTATATTAAGTTAATAGATAAATAAGAAGATATTCTAACTTGACCCACCATAGTATTTTTCAAAATACTCCTATTCAATTGGCTGCCGGCTGCTTTGTCTTTTTTCAATTTTTCTTACCATTCAATTGTTTTTTCCTTTTTTTTTTCAAAATTCCTACTTTTGTTATCTTGTCATTCTTAATCAATAGTTTTATTTCTTTTTCCATTTGCAAATGTTGTGGTTATGCAGACTATCCTCTTTTCATCCAATTGAGGCCTACAACCCAGTAACACAATTACCAGATACACAATTCATGTGTAAATTGATGGTCTTACTCGCCATGATCTGCTGCCACAACAGCGTTCTTTTTGCTTCACATACTTTTAAGGCCACAAAATAGCAATCACCAAACGCTTAATATGTAAGCAATTGACGATATGAAAGGACTTTCACCTCCCATTGCATATAGAAAAGTTTCATTGGCAACTGGGAGAATGAGATACCTAAATCCGAAAACTCAGATACGCGGAATACACTTAAAGAGATTTACAATGATATATAATGTAATCCCAGCATTTTTTTGAAAAAACAAAGCAAGCCCAGATTCAGAAACTACAAATTATAAAAGTAGATATATATTATGAATAGACACTATTAATTATAAATTGAGATGGCTGACAGAGAAACTGATCTCAAGGCGTGTAAAAGCTAGAAAGAGCTTTCAACACATTGAGTTGTGCCCTCAAGAACAAGATGTAGTCAGCTGTTTGCAAGAAGAGACGGTCAGGTAGCAAATCTTGTGCTCCTGGGATCAACCTTTGCAGCTTCTTCAACTTCATCCTCACCACTTTGCTCCTCGCCTCCCCTCTTCTCCTCCTCTTCACCCTCAAACTACGTCTTCCACACCTCTTATGCCTTTGTGCTGGTACATTCTTGGCCATGTCTAGCACAACTTCCATGGTATTAAGAGAGAAATGGAAGCAATGGGAACTCAGAAAAGAAAGAGCAGAGAATGAGTATATATAGAAGAGCAAGAGCTTGTTGGGAGGTGGGAAGAACTTGCTACGATTCTTGTTTATATAGGACGAAGGAAGGGTCTGAGAAGAAGACCATGTGCACCAATTTGCTATAGTAGTGTGGGAGAAATTGAAATTCTAACAACACTAAGCTTATTGTCGATTCGTGTCACACGGTGTGACATCTCCGAACACTGTTCAAAGTGCCATTGCACGTGTCTAACAGCTCTCCAAGATATGCAACATTGAGTCACTAAGTTGAAGAACTAAGCTCATATATATAATTAATATCATGATAAATGTTATGTAAAGTTCGATTATAACCTATAGGATATTTTTTGTAATAATAATATAGTTTTAAATGCTTGCCCTACTGTAATATCAGCTTAAAAAGTTAACTTAATCCCCACATTTAATAATTAATGGGGTAAAATGTAATATATTAAGGATTTAAGGTCTTATACCATTTTAAATCATAATCGGTTTTTTAATAAGAAAATTTCTCGAAGTTTGATTTTGACACAATTTTAACCTGGTATTTCATTAAATATTGGTCAAATTTTATTTTATTTATAATTCCAAAATACTATTAAACACGTTTTATCCATTGAACTAATAATATTCCATGTCAGTCATAAATCCAGTATATGAATGTTAACGAAAGGAAATAATATGTGCCAACCTGTTCATCAGCTATAGCACACATGCATGCCATATGGCCGGAAACATAAGCTTTATCATAAAACATTATCATGTGCAGGTACCACCCCACTTATCAGTTGCCAACAAATTATAATCAGCATCACCTTCCCATCTTGCCAATCAAAGTCTATAAACATGGCCCCCCTCTCAAGTCCTACCTCTTCTCATGTGAACCAAAAACAATGACGGATCATGGCCACTCTCTTACAAAAATCGGATCTAATTTTCGATGAAGCCAACAAAGGCAAAGTGGACGAAAAACAGTAAGAACATTAAATGAAGAGATAGATTTACTATAAAAATAATTTAGTGGAGAAAACTTCTTCTCCATGTTAATTTTTACAAGTAGAGAAAAAACTTAGATTTATTTCTATATTTTAAAATTTTTAAAGGATAGTATATGTTAATTTTTGAACTTTTTTCCATGCCAAAAAAATGTGGAAAAAATTTTCTCTGCCCCACTTTTCTCGTTACTCTACTTTTCTCCACGTTTTAAGATTAATGAATATTTTTTTCATAGAGAAAAGTTAGAAAATTAACACATGCTCACCTTCAACTATTTTTAAATATAGAAAAAAAAACTATAATTTTTCTCCACGATTAAAAATGGCGTGGAGAAAATGTGGAGAAAAATCATTTATTTGTAGTGAAAGTTATACACACGGTCTAGGTTTAATTTATAGTTTAAGGCAATGATCATCGGTATCTTCTACAACTGAGCTCACATCAACACATGGCTGAAAGACAAAGTACGTGCACGCATGTCGACGGATTAAACTCGAGGAAACGACGATTTATGGTCCCTATCTCCAGAGTTTTCGAGCTTGCTCTGGGGCTCTAATGGAGTGTGACAATTCTGGCGCCATGTTTGTGGGCTCACTAGACTTGAGGTTGCCTAGTTGAGGGCCAAAATATTGATGCAGATGGTTCATAGCAGGGTGCTAGTTACTTGAAACTGGCCACAATATAAGGGTTTATGGCTTCGTCCAACGCTTTGGTTGAATGTGCCACAAAGAGGGCCGTGTGTTTCATGCTACGTCCCTTTTCATGGCCTTGCTTGTTCCCTCCTCTCAAGGCCCTCAACCAAGGTATGGTAGGATACATGTAAGTGATCAGAGGAATAGGCTAGCTACATGATCATTTCAATCATCTTTAAGAATCGAAAATCTTGGGTTATGTTCGATGAACTGGGAGGCATAATTTGTTGGATGATTTTGTGTTTTTGGATACTTGGTGCAAACATAGCTAAGTTCATTATTGTTTGGAAGTGTGTGGAGAAGAAATATTTGGTTGTTGGGTGATTGCAAGATAAGTACTCTTGTTGGACGTATTTGCTTACCTATTGTTTGTTTGTCTACGAAATTAATAACTTAATTAATAGAAGTAAGTAGGGAGTCAGCCACTCAATGCCCTGTTTTCTTGTAGCATATATCAAATGAAAAGCTGTGTACCTAACTATTCACTCATATTATGTAACTATTTAATTTTTCCAAAAGCGGATGAAATAATATAATATAATGAAGGACTCATATTAAGTACGTGATCTAATATAAGAGTACAAGTATTGCTCAGTAAAAACGAAAAACTTGAGTGTGATATTGATGCCGACTTCAGTTGGGAAACAAAGCACTTGAGAGAGTGAGACCGGAGAAGAAGACAAATTGGGCCAAGAACGGTTTCTAAGCTTCACGTATGGTCAAAATCTGATGCTATATATACGTTGAAGGGTGTTTAGTCGGGCGACAGCTAGTGTGACCAAGTTGGGTACACAAGCCCTTGGAGACCCCCAACGTGTAGTCTCAATGTTCCCGAGTAGATATTTTGTTGTCGGCATACTGGTTTAGGGTCTCTTTAAAATCAAATTAAACTTAGGGTGTGTCTGGTTGGCAAAAAAATAATGTAAATGAAAAAAAATCATATAAAATAGAAATGCAATGAGACGAAATGATATGAAAATTTTAAAATTTCGCCTACACGTTTGAAGATGAAAATAAAATATTCCTTATGTGCACGTGCCCCCTAACATTTCCCACAATTTTTTTATTATTTATTAAAAAAATGTTGCTTTGTAAAATTTTCGTATAAACTTTAACCAAAATAAAAAATTCTTTTAACTAAATTTTAAGACATCCAAACACAAGAAAATTTGTGACTTCTAAATTTTATATTTTGACAACCAAACAGACCATTAAGAAATATTTAATAATTATTTTTCATAAGAGTTCTGGTTGCCGAATGGCCTATACTTCCACAAACACTGCATTCACCTGGTTCCTAAAAAGCATGATTATTTTGCATGATTATTATCATGCATGCATGATTATTTTGCATGATTATTATCATGCATGCATGTCTCTAATTTCATTTTTCATACTTACATACTTTATATTGTAGCGGTTATTTTATATATACATATATATTTATATGCCTTGCTAATGTAGGATCAAAGGTACGTAGAGAGGGCAGAAAATCTGAAGGATTATGCAAGAAGTTTACTGGAGGAGGAGAGGGATGCAAGTAGCTGTCTTGAGCTAGTTGACACTCTTCAGAGGTTGGATTTAAGCCGGCAGTTTGAAGAGGACATTAACAAAGTCATAGAAGATAAAGTTATTAATCAATGTAAAGAAGAGGATTTGCACTACACTGCTCTCAAATTTAGGATCCTACGGCAAAATGGACATTTTGTTTCTCAAGGTGAAATATGATTCCTCACTTATTTCCACAATATAATGAGCACATATTACATATTTTTCATCACTATTTGAGATGACAAATAATATCTCAAAATCTTCTATTTCTTTTTCTTCCACTTGGTACCTAAAAAGTGTTGGGGCATAAACCTTAAATTAGGATCATGCAATTACAAATGGTAAAAAATTTTACAGCTAAATGTCATTTTTGATGTCAACCCTCCTCCTTTATCCTGACTTGAGACTGAACAATGTCTTAGAGTGTTAACCATAAAGAATGATTTAACTTATCCTATAATAAAGATATTGATGCTTTAATATTCTAGAATTTGCCTACCGAATAGTCAAATGGATCATTTTTCTCAATGCTTGTACGAGTAAAATAAATTCAATCATGTAACCTTGAGGAGACAAATTAAATCACTTGTGATAAAGAAATATTAGAAAAGTGATGGAGTTTTAAGAAATCAATTTGATTTTATATTGGGTTAACTTCAAGATAGTAATTACATAAGTTTCAATTTCTCAGTTTGACCGAAAATCTTTTTTATTCTCAGAAGAATAATTAATTAAGAGGAGCTTCACCTTTTTATTATTATAATCTTCTGAAGGGTAATTATCTCGATTTCATTTAGAAATTTTCTATGCTTCTACGTTCCTTTTAAAGCTGGTTATAAATATGCAGACCAAGTTGTTTGTTCACGGAAGTATTGCAAAAAGGGAAAAGAAAAGTAATTTTTGATTAATTAAGAAGCTAAGATTGTTTATATAAAACAGATATCAGTTTTTGTCCTCTCATCTTATAAATTTGGTTGCAGATGTGTTCACTCCTTTCTTGGACAAGAATGGTGATTTCAAAGTTGCTTCCATTAGGAACCCAAAGGCAGTTCTGAGTCTCTATGATGCCTCCTATCTTGGAATGGATGGGGAACCATTGATGGATGCTGCTAGAGCTTTTGCCACCAAGAATTTAAGGGAGTTTCTGAGCAAAGGACCTAATTACCCCAACTTGGAGCTTCGCAAATTTATTCAACATGGAGTTGAGCAGCCCTACTATTTGAGGCCACAAAGGCAGGAGGCAAGGTGGTTCATTCAGGAATATGAAGCAAATAAGAGGAAGAACAGTAAGCTTCTTGAATTAGCAAAGTTGGAGTATAATATTTGTCAGGCAAGGACTATTAAAAGTGTTCAAGCCACGTCCAGGTATATTTGGTCTTCTCTTATTTTTCAAACACTATATGTACCATGCGCAGTTATTCTTTTTGCATCTGAACATTCTTCATTTTTATTTGGGCAAATTAATAGAGTAATCTTTACCGTTAACAATGTCTACAAAAACCCTAATCATATTTTTGGGTTAGGGTGTGTGCCTCTACCAGAGTTTAAAACCTCAGGACCGGTATTTGACTTTGTTGCTAATGAAATACAAATTACGATTCAAATTTTATACAACTGTAATTTTGAATGCAGTGGATTTTGGTGCCAGGTGGTGGAATGATCGCGGACTTGGGGAGCAGTTACCTTTTATTAGAGACCGGGTGCCAGAATGCTTTCTCTGGGCTCACGAACTAGTTGCTAATCCCAAGTATACTTATGCAACCGAAATGTTGTCTTTAACCAATCAACTAGTAACAACAATTGATGATATATTTGATGTTTACGGAACATTTGAAGAATCGGCTCTCTTTGCATCTGCTGTTGAGAGGTATATATACAATATATATGTGCTACATGCAGCTATGCTAAATAATGTAATGTGCAAATGAACATGGCTAAGCTAATCTTTGTCTAAGGAAAATATTGAATTCTTGTAGATGGGATATTAAAGCAGTTGAAGAGCTTCCAGAGTACATGCGGCCATGTTATTTGGTTCTCTTCAACCATGTTAATGAAATGGCATACACAATTTCGAAGTTTGCAGGACACAAAATCATTTCATTCCTTAGTAAACTGGTAATAATTAATATATATCTTAGCTCTGTTGTATTTATTAATCCGCCCTTTTTAATATTTATTTCATACTTGGAAATGTCTTTTATGAATTTCTACTGTGCATATATAGTGGGCAGATCTTTGTAAAGCACATTTGCAGGAGGCAGAGTGGTTTCATGGAAACCACAAACCTACCTTTGCTGAATATATGAACAAAGCTTGGATTTCCATCTCTGGCCCCTTGTTATTATCCAATTCATTCATTTTGTTGGCATTTCTGCTATATATCATCAATATGTTTATCTTCAAATTTCTCTACATTTATACATAATTATATTAAATGATACTTCATTCGTTAATGTGAGACCAATCTATAGTTGTAAAAATAGGTATAGACATTTAAATAGGAGAGTCATTGAATAATACTGATTCCACAAAATTTACACCAAAATCGGCTCATTTTGAATCGCCCAGAATTAGTTTGATATTTAAATATATTTTTAAATCCGGTGCAAATATATATAATATTGAATATAAAAAATATGCATTAAAAATAATTAATATTAGTTTAGCAATACCCAAACCTCAATATAATTAAAAGTAATTTGTTGTGAAAACATAATTAAGTAATTAATAACAACTACCAATTTGTATTTTTTTTTCAAAAGCTACCAATTTGTTTGCGTTGAAAATGGAGGAATTATTTAGAGATCAAATCTGCCTGCTAATAAAATAAAAATTAAAAGTCACAGCATTTCATCATATTCATTCATGTGTCATTTTTATTCACAGTTTCAGTTTCACTACCAGATTTCATTGCAAAACAAAACAAGCAGAACAAATAAATCTTGTGTCCTTTCTTAATTAACGAAAAATTGATAAGCAAATTCTTATCACCCTACCACCATTGTCCAAAAAATCATGAAAACCAAAAAAGGCCCAGAAAATCCTTCCACCACCCTGTCGACCAACCAAACAACAAGCAAGGTTGCAAGAAAACAAAGCCCTTGCTCATATCTTGATCAATTGGAGATTACCTAAACTCCAAGCAGGAGGCACTCAATCACCTCTTCACCACTTCCCTCTCAACTTGCCGTCAAAGCAATGACCGGTCCCACCTCCGCTGTGGATGGAGGAAGGTTGTAGGTTTGCGGTCACTGACAAAGGAATGGGTGATCTCCTCTTAACCAAAGAAGAGTGGGCATTAGGGGTGACAGAACATGGCTGGTCCTCGGTAGTAGAAAGAGAAGGATGACGGACAGAGGGGTATTGACGGTGGTTTAAGAGCATGGTCGCTGGTGCTCTGTGACCGTAGAGGTCGGCAGAAAATGAATAATGATATGGTTTTCCTTGTGCTTATCAAACATTGATGGTGAAGCAATTCTAACTATTTATATTCTAGTCAAATTGGTCTGATGGAATTGGCCAATTCATGGACCGATTTCCAGACCAAAACAATTCCTGTCATTTTTTACTAGGTTTTAAAATTCAGGAAACGGTGTTGGCGTGGAGATGATGAAAAATTTTTTTTTCATTGCATCCCACCCTTTTTTCTTAACTCTCAACTTAAACCGACCCAAGACCGGGCCAACCTAAAGGTGAAGTTACTCTTAGGGATATAGTTGTCATCTAAATTTTATTTCCCTCCCACACGTAATATATGAATTTTGTCCCTCCCATACATAAATAATAAATTCAGGTCTCTCTTAGAAGTAATTATCTCTCTTAATTGTATATGAAAATTCACACTGAATAATGAGATAGATTATAAAAATTAAATTTCTTGGATATAGACTGTATTGATTTTAAATATAAATCTTAATTGAACAACAAGATTAACTATAATAATTTGATTTTTTAATGTATTTTTTTAAGAGCAAGTAGACTGAATCTTGTTAATAGGAAAATAGAAATTAAGCTTAGTCGAGTTTGAACCCTTGACCCCTATATAGTGGGAGGTATTATTATTATTAGTTGTTTATAGAAAAATAGGAATTAAAGTTAGCCGGGTTTGATCCCATGACCCTTAATAGTGGGAGGTATTTTTATTATTTTTAGTATTTTGATTAGCCAAAACTCTAATTTTCAATCATAGACAAGTATTAAAATTCCCTGTTATTAATAAGAATAGATTTGATTTTTTTAATGTATTTTTTTAAAGCAAGTAGATTGAATCTTGTCAATAGGAAGTTAGATATTTTATTTGATCACTATATAAACTTGTTATCATGATAAATGTTTTGGCACGATAACGGAAAATCAATTACATTTATGAGATAATCTAAGTATGAAACTTTATACTTTATTACCTCCGTTGTGTCATTCTTTCCCTGTAGAACTTATACTATTTAATGGATTATATTTTTATTATACGTTATGATATCAAATAGATTTATCATTAAACCACCAATTAGGTAATTAATGTACAAATCATCATAACCACTAGGGTTTGTTTTGTTGACATGAAAATAGTTTAAATGACATCAC
>JAURVB010005595.1:0-19403 GCA_033002965.1 Piper betle
TATACCATGCGCAGTTATTCTTTTGCATCTGAACATTCTTCATTTTTATTTGGGCAAATTAATAGAGTAATCTTTACCGTTAACAATGTCTACAAAACCCTAATCATATTTTTGGGTTAGGGTGTGTGCCTCTACCAGAGTTTAAAACCTCAGGACCGGTATTTGACTTTGTTGCTAATGAAATACAAATTACGATTCAAATTTTATACAACTGTAATTTTGAATGCAGTGGATTTTGGTGCCAGGTGGTGGAATGATCGCGGACTTGGGGAGCAGTTACCTTTTATTAGAGACCGGGTGCCAGAATGCTTTCTCTGGGCTCACGAACTAGTTGCTAATCCCAAGTATACTTATGCAACCGAAATGTTGTCATTAACCAATCAACTAGTAACAACAATTGATGATATATTTGATGTTTACGGAACATTTGAAGAATCGGCTCTCTTTGCATCTGCTGTTGAGAGGTATATATACAATATATATGTGCTACATGCAGCTATGCTAAATAATGTAATGTGCAAATGAACATGGCTAAGCTAATCTTTGTCTAAGGAAAATATTGAATTCTTGTAGATGGGATATTAAAGCAGTTGAAGAGCTTCCAGAGTACATGCGGCCATGTTATTTGGTTCTCTTCAACCATGTTAATGAAATGGCATACACAATTTCGAAGTTTGAAGGACACAAAATCATTTCATTCCTTAGTAAACTGGTAATAATTAATATATATCTTAGCTCTGTTGTATTTATTAATCCGCCCTTTTTAATATTTATTTCATACTTGGAAATGTCTTTTATGAATTTCTACTGTGCATATATAGTGGGCAGATCTTTGTAAAGCACATTTGCAGGAGGCAGAGTGGTTTCATGGAAACCACAAACCTACCTTTGCTGAATATATGAACAAAGCTTGGATTTCCATCTCTGGCCCCTTGTTATTATCCAATTCATTCATTTTGTTGGCATTTCTGCTATATATCATCAATAGGTTTATCTTCAAATTTCTCTACATTTATACATAATTATATTAAATGATACTTCATTCGTTAATGTGAGACCAATCTATAGTTGTAAAAATAGGTATAGACATTTAAATAGGAGAGTCATTGAATCAATACTGATTCCACAAAATTTACACCAAAATCGGCTCATTTTGAATCGCCCAGAATTAGTTTGATATTTAAATATATTTTTAAATCCGGTGCAAATATATATAATATTGAATATCACAAATATGCATTAAAAATAATTAATATTAGTTTAGCAATACCTAAACCTCAATATAATTAAAAGTAATTTGTTGTGAAAACATAATTAAGTAATTAATAACAACTACCAATTTGTATTTTTTTTTCAAAAGCTACCAATTTGTTTGCGTTGAAAATGGAGGAATTATTTAGAGATCAAAGCTGCCGTGCTAATAAAATGAAAATTAAAAGTCACAGCATTTCATCATATTCATTCATGTGTCATTTTTATTCACAGTTTCAGTTTCACTACCAGATTTCATTGCAAAACAAAACAAGCAGAACAAATAAATCTTGTGTCCTTTCTTAATTAACAAAAAATTGATAAGCAAATTCTTATCACCCTACCACCATTGTCCAAAAAAATCATGAAAACCAAAAAAGGCCCTGAAAATCCTTCCACCACCCTGTCGACCAACCAAACAACAAGCAAGGTTGCAAGAAAACAAACCTCTTGTTCATATCTTGATCAATTGGAGAGTACCTAAACTCCAAGCAGGAGGCACTCAATCACCTCTTCACCACTTCCCTCTCAACTTGCCGTCAAAGCAATGACCGGTCCCACCTCCGCTGTGGATGGAGGAAGGTTGTGGGTTTGCGGTCACTGACAAAGGAATGGGTGATCTCCTCTTAACCAGAGAAGAGTGGGCATTAGGGGTGAAAGAACATGGCTGGTCCTCGGTAGTAGAAAGAGAAGGATGGTTATCAGAGGGGTATTGACGGTGGTTTAAGAGCATGGTGGCTGGTGCTCTGTGACCGGAGAGGTCGGCAGAAAATGAATAATTGATACGGTTTTCCTTATGCTTTGCAAACATTAATGGTGAACCAATTCTAACCATTTATATTCTAGTCAAATTGGTCTGATGGAATTAGCCAATTCATGGACCGATTTCCAGCCAAAACAATTCCTGTCATTTTTTACTAGATTTTAAAATTCAGGAAACTGTGTCGGCGTGGAGATCATGAAAAATTCTTTTTCATTGCATCCCACCCTTTTTTCTTAACTCTCTACTTAAACCGACCCAAGACCGGGCCAACCTAAAGGTAAAGTTAGTCTTAGTGATATAGTTGTCATCAAAATTTTATTTCCCTCCCACACGTAATATATGAATTTCGTCCCTCCCATACATAAATAATAAATTCAGTTCTCTCCTAGAAGTAATTATCTCTTTTAATTGTGTATGAAAATTCTCACTGAATAATGAGATAGATTATACAAATTTAATTTCTTGGATATAGACTCTAATTGATTTTAAATATAAATCTTAATTGAACGAGAAGATACACTATAATAATTTGATTTTTTAATGTATTTTTTTAAGGGCAAGTAAACTAAATCTTGTTAATAGGAAGTTAGAAATTAAGCTTTGTCAAGTTCGAACCCTTGACCTTATTTAGTGGGAGGTATTATTATTATTAGTTGTTTATAGAAAGTTAGAAATTGAAGTTAGTCGGGTTCGAACCCATGACCTTTAATAGTGGGAGGTATTTTTATTAGGCCAAAACTCTTATTTTCAATCATAGACCAATATTAAGATTCCCTTTTATTAATAAGAGTAGATTTGATTTTTTTAATGTATTTTTTTAAAGCAAGTAGACTGAATCTTGTCAATAGGAAGTTAGATATTTTATTTGAACTATATTAAACTTGTTATCATGATATATATTTTGGCACGATAATGGAAAATCAATTACATTTATGAGATAATCTAAGTATGAAAGTTTATACTTTATTACTTCCGTTGTGTCATTCTTTCCCTGTAGAACTTATACTATTTTATGGATTATATTTTTGTTATATGCTATGATATCAAATAGATTTATCATTAAACCACCAATTAGGTAATAATTCACAAATCACATAACCACTAGGGTTTGTTTTGTTGACATGAAAATAGTTTAAATGACATCACATTTTTCAAAATACTCAACCTACTAAAAGTCAAAAAAATTGATATAATTTTTATACAAGGTAATATCAACTAAATTATTTTGTAACTTAATTAAGTATGATTATATTTATGGAGGAGATTAAGATAATCACGATTACTTTTGAGTGGGGAACTCATGTGCACTCCCATATGTTATTAATTTTCTCACGTTTTCTTACCTCAAGAGATAAGAAAAAGGGAACATTTTTGATATACAAGAGAGCATACAGGTGACTTACTTGATTATAATCATAAATAATTTTAATACAAAATACAATCAGTGCGTATTAAGTTTTCCTAAAAATATATTACATACATACTACTTTTTAGTAAGGTTAATGATGTAAAATTTTCATGTCATTTATATCTATTTCATACTAATCAAATGAAACGTTAGTAATTTAATTATGTAAATTCAAATTGGGCAGTTTATTTATTTATTTTAGTAGCATTTCGCCTTAACTTGTGACTCTGATCGGGTTGTCGTTACAATGGGATTATTGACCTCCAGTATAATTTGTGGTCCTGTGTGTAATGGTCTTGACGGACAAAAGTATTTGTATAAGTAGTGGCTTAGACCCAATTCCAATTGGAAACTTAGCTATATGTTGATATTAGATTCCCATTTGAGAGAACCGGTCGCTGACAGCCCCCATGTCCCCTCTCCAACCACCTTTTGTTACCCAATTCTCCGTTGCTTCTTCGGTCTCTTAGGGTATTAGAGGTAACACACATGTATTTGTTACAGGTCAAGGATGTCATAGGGTTTTATTGTTCAAGACTCTTGTAAAGTTGTAAACAAGACAGCTTTTAAGCTTGATTTAGCGTGTTCAACCCAGTTTTAAATCATTCATTTGATTAAAAAAGTACAAAATTGCTAAAATAATGATACCAAACTTAAATTAAAATATTTCTATTTTAGTGCAATAGTTTTTTTCACAAGAAAGTCATTAAGGAGAAAAACCACACAGTTCATGCATATATGTACAAAAAAAGGGTGGTTAACTTTCCTTCTTAAGAGTACCCGAGGAGATTTTACTCAATATAATATATATGGATTTATGTTTTGGGGCCGAGTAAGCTTTCAATAAACTCATGGAGGTATTGGGCAGAATGAAAATCAGCTCTAAGGTCAAGATGGAATTGGATCTCTGGTAGGAAATGCTGTAGAAAATATTACAGTAAACCTGATATAGGTATTACAGTCAATATTGGACCACCTTTTGTATGTCGACATATTTGTACGTCAACCATACTTTGAAATGCATATTTTTTAATATTAAGTTGTTACTAAATTTCTAGTTTAATTGAGGTCACGGGTTACCTTCTTGGCCCATGCACCCACACTTATATGGCTATGTGTGCTTCTTGGTATTAATAGTTTTTTAGTTTGATTTACTGGTCATTGTTTGCCATGTTGGTGGCCATGTGGGCCCATCCACCAACACTTATAGGTATGCGTATGTATGTTTTTTTTGTATGATCTTACTATACGAACATGTTACTGTCGACTAGATTATGATATTGGTATATGTTTATGATACATTGTATGCTCCGTTGACTTGTCCGGGCTACACGTGGTGCCATTGTGCACAGTATGTAAGTATGATATGGGCTTGTTACCGTCGACTAAATTCTAGTACATGTATATGTTTATGACACGTTGTATGCTCCGTTGACTTGTCCGGGTTGCACGTGGTGCCATTGTGCATATAATGTATGATTATGTATGTATATATGATTTCTATTGGTCGTTGAGTAGTTTCGACCTATGCTTTTGAAATTTACTTCCGTGAAGTATGTATGTTTGTAAGTAAGTTATTAATTTTATGAATTTTTAACATCGCAATTCAGTTTGCCACTAGACCGAAAATTTAGGATGTTACATATAAATTATAAAATTCAATTGAATTTATTTTGACCCAACTAAACTATATATACCTTGTTTTTCAAAATCCTTCCCACAACTCTTTTATGTACCCATCTACCAAGCAAATCCACTAAGAAAAGATCAAAAGAGTTTCATGTCTTTCACACACAACTCCAAACTTTTCCTTGAACAAATCAATTCATCATAGCTCTTTGTCAGCTCATGGTGTATTGGCCTTTGGTCCCCTTACCATATGTTAGGTTCACATATTATAGTGAAGTTTTATGAGATTCCAATTCAGACAAAACCAATCAGGCTCTGATATCACTGTTAGGCCTTATAAGCTCTCAAAAGGGACTTAAAACCGGTTTTATTGGTCTTTTTAATTTAAAAGCTAACTTAAAGAATAAGACTTTCTCATTAGTCTATATATAAGTCACCAGTTACCCCCAAAACTAATATGAGATTAACCAAACAATGATAAGGGTCAAAGGATTTTGATCACGTCATTCATCTACTTTCTTAAGAAGTTTGTTAAATAGAGTGTTCGGCATTTCCATTGTCAATCATATGCCTTTTTCTCCGCCTTTGAGTTTGAGATGGCAAAAATTTTAGCTCCTCTCGGGAGCAATGCCGATAGAGACGCCGTGCATCTCCACCATCGCTTCTTGGGATGATCGACGGTGGAGACGCACGGCGTCTCACACCGGCGCTCGCTCCCGGGAGGAGCCAAACCGGTTCTTTGAGATGCATGAAAACAAATAATAAATGGTATGTGATCAAGGATTGGGATTTGCCCAACTATTTGGTCATGAACAGTGAATGATAACTAAATTACTTAGATTTCTTTTGGGTTCAAAAAGTAAGTGCAAGGGCTCAAACACACGCAGAAAAATATATCCCTGTACTCAATTTCGAAAGAAGCAATACCAATGTCACTTTTTTATTTATTTTTAATCAATCAAATTATAAAATAGTAGAATATCTATATGTTTTGATAGGTATATATATATATATATATATATATATATATATATTATATATATTAAAGGGACCCACTTAATAAGTCGGCACTTGAGAGCCATCCAAAATAGGCAGGGATCGATTTAGGCCTCATGGAAATGTCCTAACCATTCCAAAGGGATAAATTTTTTAAGTGTTACAACATCTACTAATGCAAATTTTGTTAAAAGTTTAAACTTTTTAAACTTTTAATTTGATTTCTAGCTTAATAAATATTAATTGATTGAGTCAAAGACATGGGTTTTGTCTTCTTTAATGCATACTCTGAAGCATAAAACTAGAGTCATTCCAACTGGACTAGAGCAAAAAGATAGGTGGCCCAATTTCTTTGTTTTTTCCTTTTTTTTTTTAAATACGATGACATTATCTTGTGTACAACTCAAATCCAATTACAACAACAGTAGCCGACAATCAAATTCAGCAGTCTATTAAATCTATAAATTATTAAGCCATATCTTATTTGTAAAGTATATATATATTGTGAGATCTTTCAACTTCGTTTCACATCTAATAACTATTAGGATAAGATTTTATTTATTAGTGAGAATAAACTATATATCTTTAACTTGGTTAACTACTTTTAAAGAAATAATTTTGGCCTATTAGTTTACATTTTGGGTTAAATTATTACAAATGATATCAAAACAATCTGGTTTTATGTTAGATGGTGGGGTTTGACTATGGATGCATTATGTTGCACTTTGAGCTGGGTCATTATATATATATAGAAATTCTATGGAGTGCTGCCCTTTTTGGCAGCGCACCATGCGGGGGATTGGAAGGGTGCGGCAAGGGCCGAGGGGGGAACCGGGGTGGGGGCACGGCGGCAGGCCCTGGGCGCTGGCGGGGGGCGGCGGCGGGGCCGGGAGGGAGGCGGCGGGATGGGGAGGGTGGCGGGCAGCGGCAGGCGGGGGCGACGGCTCGGGGCCGCTGGCGCCGCGGTCGGGGGGTGAGGGTGATCGACGGGCGGGGCGAGGGGGCCGCGGCCGAGGGGCGCTGGCCGGGGGGGGGATGAGGGTGGTCGACGGGCGGGCGGGCGTGAGCGGGCGGCGGACGGACGGATGGGCGGGTCTGGGGGCCTATCAAATCTGGGCCGCTGGATTTCAATCCAGCGGCCCAGATTTGGCGCCGCATGGTGCGTTGCCAAAAGAGGGCAGCGCACCATAGCAGCCCTCTATATATATATGTATATATAAATCAATTTTGCAATAATAATAATAATAATTAATTTATGTACATTAAAAATAAAATGATCAATTTTAAGTAGTTATTACGGTCTAAAAGCAGCCTCGGCCAAGGGATGGCTGGACTTATTTAATTTTTATTTAATAATTTAGCTGAATTTATTCTAATTTTTAATCGATCATATTTTAGACAATTAATATGTTGTTATTTAATCGTATAATTGTATCATATGCTGTTATTTAAGGTTGGCCTAAATTTAATTGATTTATTATAGTTAAGTTTAATGGGTCTGTTATTTAAGGTTGGCCTAAATTCAATTGATTTATTAAAGTTAAATTTAATGGGTCATTAATATCAGTATAGATTCATATGTGTAATTATCATTTTTGTAATTTCTCTTTATGATGTGTTATATTAAAATTATGAAAAATAATGATATAAATATGGGGTTATGGTCCCTAAATTTGCAAGTAGTTTTTCGTTTTGACATCTCATTGTCCAGAAACTTTGCTCTTGAAGAACGGGTGTTGAATTTGGAAGATCAAAACCTAAGGCTGAATTTGGAGGATCAAAACCTAAGGAAGTAAAGAATCATTTTGCTTTTATGGATTTAGGTGTGATTTCGCTATCAAATTTTGTTGCTTCATAATTTAATCAGAAGAAGAATAACATTTTAAAGTGATGGTTTTATCATCTGTATAATTTGGTTGAAATTAAAGTTATAAAAGAGGAATATTATCCATCTAATACAATGGCCAATGCTAAATGAAACAACAACAAATGAGAATGGAAAACACTTCAAAAAATTTTAAAAATGAAAAATTTTGTTGGAGATAATGAAAAAATGTATACTGAAACGTACTAGAGGTGCAAAATGATTGCACAGGAAACTGGGAATCCTGTACAGGGATCAAAATAAACTCATAAACAAATAATTAAGAAAGAAAGAATTCATTTTTACGTCCACAGAAAAAAATCTTTCCGATTTTCAAGAGCTTGCAAGAAAGAACGTATCAGAATCAATGCAATGCAAAGAGTGTAATAAAGAGGAGGAGAAAAAACCATGGTTGGTGGCGGATAAGGATGTAGCGAGCTAGAAACCTGAATGAATACCTAATTTCAACAATATCCGATTACAGAAAAAATGGAATCATCATACTCATGATTTGAATTTTCATTTTGCGGAAAAGTGAAAATTGCAAGAGACGGGCAAGTATCTACAAACTAGGAATGGTTTAAATGTAAAACCAGCGTCATATAGAGAGAGAGAAAGTAAAAAAGCAAAGTGCTGTCCTCGCAGCGTCAAAAAGCAAAGTGCTTGACAGGGACTACCAGGCTCCCTGTCTCAACGCCATACTTACAACAAGGAAAAACACGCGCGCGCGGATGTAAGAGATTAAGTATACTACGAATGATGCAGATACAATCACAAATTAATCAAGATTTTTCCTCACGGATATATATATGTAATAGGAGAGGAAGAAGAAAGCCACAATTAGGGGTGCTAAACGAGCGAGCGAGCTGAGCTCCACTTATATTCGAACTCGGCTCGAATAGTTCGAAACTCGTTTCACCTCGACTCGAGATCGAACAAGTTTTGAACATATACGCTCGAGTTCGACTCGAATATCTTTTATGTGTTCGAACTCGACTCGAGCTTGAATATACTTAAACTATTTAATTTTCCCGAGCTCGAACCCAGCTAGTTCGTGATCTCGAAACTGGTTCGATTAAAAGTCAAAAGTACCTCACTTAAAAAATACAATCAATGTGGATTAAACCCACAACCTTGAGGTCATCAACTTAAATACTTACCATCTCAACTATCTCACTTCTTTGTTATAATATTGTGTATATATATATACATAATATAATATAATATAATATAATATAATATAATATAATATAATATAATATAAAGACTATATTATTATATTATTTTATCGAGTTGAGTTCGAGTTATAACCGAGTCGAGTCGAATCGTACACAGCCTTGCTCAAGCTAGGCTCGTAAGATTCGAGTTCGAGTTCGAACTCAAGTATTTAAATGTCGAGTTTCGAGTTGAGTTGAGCCGAGCCGAACGCTAAGTACTCACGAACTGGCTCTCTCAATTAGCAACCCTAGCCACAATTTGAAAATAGGAAAGAAAAAAGAAGAAGGAAGAATTGAGCTCAAAACCTACCTATAAGAAGGCTTGGAAGAAGTAGAGGATACGGTTGGAGGAAACGGAAGATGTGAGGGAGAGGGAGGATCGAAAGTCAAAGGATGTCGTGCCACCGTTGGTGGCCGCTACTCAGTTGGTCCCCACCCCCACCCTGTGCTCGCTGCCCTGTCCTCTCCACACCTGTCCCCTATCGCCCCCCAAATAAGTTCAAATTGGCCGATTCTACGAATATACTACGAATGAATGATGCAGATACAATCACAAATTAATCAAGATGTTTCTTCACATAATATACAATCTTCTACTTCTTCTAAATTACGATCCATATAATTACAAATGGTAAAATTTTCGATGGCTTAATGTCATTCTTGATGTCAACTTTCCTCCACAATCATGGCTTGCGACTAAACATTGAATTAGAGTGTTAACCATAAATACTGATTTACCTTATCCTAGAATAAAGATAATGGTGCTTTAATATTCTAGTATTTGCCAAGCCTGGAGAGTCAAATGGATTATTTATTCTCAATACTTGTACGAGTCAAATAAATTCAATCATGCAACCTTGTGGAAACAAATGAAGTCACTCGTGATAAAGAAATATTAGAGAAGTCACGAGTTTTAAGAAATCCATTTGATTTTATATTGAGTTAACTTGAAGATAGTAATTACATAAGTTTCAAATTCTCATATTGATCGAAAATCTTTTTTTTTATTGTCAGAAGAATAATTAATTAAGAGGAGCTTCACCTTTTTATTATTATAATCTTCTGAAGGGTAAATATCTCAAAATCATTTAGAAATTTTCTATGCTTCTACGTTCCTTTCAAAGCTGGTTATGAATATGCTGACCAAGTTGTTTGTTCACGGAAGTATTCCAAAAAAGGAAAAAGAAAAGTAGTGTTATGATTAATTAAGAAGCCTGGATTGTTTATATAAAACGCTTCCATTTTTTATACTCTCATCTATTAAATTTGGTTGCAGATGTGTTCACTCCTTTCCTGGACAAGAATGCTGACTTCAGAGAAGCTTTCATTAGGAACCCAAAGGCAGTTCTGAGTCTCTATGATGCCTCCTATCTTGGAATGGATGGGGAACCTGTGATGGATGCCGCTACAGCTTTTGCCACCAAGAATTTAAGGGAGTTTCTGAACAAAGGACCTAATAACCCCGACTTGGAGCTTCGCAAATTTATTCAACATGGAGTTGAGCAGCCCTACTATTTGAGGACACAAAGGCAGGAGGCAAGGTGGTTCATTAAGGAATATGAAGCAAATAAGAGGAAGAACAGTAAGCTTCTTGAATTAGCAAAGTTGGAGTCTAATATTTGTCAGGCAAGGACTATTAAAAGTGTTCAAGCCACGTCCAGGTATATTTGGTCTTCTCTTATTTTTCAAACACTATATAAACCATGCGCAGTTGTTCTTTTTGCATTTGAACATTCTTGATTTTTATTTGTGTAAATCAATAGCAAGTGTAGTTATACAGGTAATCTTTACAGTTAACAATGTATGCAAAAACCCTAATCATATTTTTGGGTTAGCGGGTGTGCCTCTACCAGAGTTTAAAATCTAAGGACTTGGCTTTGACTCCGTTGCTTATGAAATACAAATTACGGCACGAATTTTAAACTCTCCTAACTGAGTCAAAGACTTAAAATAATAATATAAAAAATATTACTTTTGGCCACCACAAAATGTGGAGAAATAATATTTAAGAATAGTGTGGGCCACATATATTATTGTTTATAAAACATATATAATCCATAGAAATAATATTAAAAATACTGGGAAAATATGTCAAATATTTGTATGCCTACGCCAATATAATCAATGAATTATATTACCATTGTTATACGTATCTTATAGATATTTTTTCACGATTTTTAAAATTATTTCATATACTTATACTTATTTCCAGAGTACATGCGGCCATGTTATTTGGTTCTCTTCAACTACGTTAATGAAATGGCATACACAATTTCCAAGTTTGAAGAACACAAAATCGTTTCATTCCTTAGTAAACTGGTAATTAATAATATATATCTTAGCTCTGTTTTTTTATTTATCCATCCATTTTTATATTCTTTCATACTCGGAAATGTCTTTTATGAATTTCTACTGTGCATATATAGTGGGCAGATCTTTGTAAATCATGTTTGAAGGAGTCAGAGTGGTTTCAAGGAAATCACAAACCTACCTTTGCTGAATATATGGACAATGCTTGGATTTCCATCTCTGGCCCCTTGGTATTATCCACTTCATTCATTTTGATGGGACAAGAGACCGCCAAGGAAAGACTTCTGCAATTTAAAACCTACCCAGATTCTATACGGGCGTCGTCGTATGCCTTTCGTCTTCTCAACGATCTAGGAACCTCAAATGTACGTATGCCTATACTATGGTACATGTCAATGCAACAAGTAGGGTCATATTTAGCAACATTACACTGTATGGTGTTGGCATATGGTCCATGTTTAACCGATGGCTGATCAAAATTTCGATGTACACAGGAGAGCTAGCAAGGGGAGACGTGCTAAAGGCAGTCCAATGTTACATGCATGAGAAAGGAGTGTCGCAAGAAGTTGCTCGCGAGCATGTAAAACATGAAATCAGCGAGTCTTGGAAGAAACTCAACAGGGAATTTCTCTTGGGCTCCAAATACCGAAAGGATTTGGTAATACGTTCAATGAATTTTGTACGAGTAGCAAGATGGTTCTATGCCTCCGGAGATGGAGATGGATTTGGATCGGAAAGGAAAAGGACATTTGGTTTCTTCGAGTTCGCAATAGTTAATCCAATTCCGCTAGTTAATGAATACTAACGAAATGTTCTAGAATTGCGTTCAATGATCCTTCATCTATATCATCTCTCATGAATAGTGATGGATGACATCAATCTAAATAAAACATAGCATTCTGCTATATATCATGAGTAAGTTTTTCTTCAAATTTCTCTACATTTTTACATAAATATATTAAATGATACTTCATTCGTTAATGTGAGATCAATTTATAGTCGTAAAAATATGGATCAGCTTTTAAATCAGAGTCATTGAATCAGACTTATTCACCAAAATTTATACCAAAATTGGCTCATTTTGAATTGCCCAGAATTAGTTTAATATTTACATATATTTTGATATCCGGTGCTTATATATAATATTAAATATCACAAATATACAGTAAAAAATTAAATAATATTAGTTTAGCAATACTTAAACCTCAATATTATTATAAGTTATTTCTTGTGAAATCATAATTAAGTAATTAATAACAACTACCAATTTGATTTTTTTTCCAAGGCCACCAATATGTTTTGTTGATATGGTGGAATTATTTAGTGATCAAAGCAGCCGTGCTAAAAAAATGAAAATTAAAAGTCACAGCATTTCATCATATTCATTATTGTGTCATTTTTATTCACAGTTTCAGTTTCACTACCATATTTCATTGCAAAACAAAACAAGCAGAACAAATAAATCTTGTGTCCTTTCTTAATGAACAAAAAAATTGATAAGCAAATTCTTATCACCCTACCACCAATGTCCAAATAAAATCACGAAAACCAAAAAAGGCCCAGAAAATCCTTCCACCACCCTGTCGACCAACCAAACAACAAGCAAGGTTGCAAGAAAACAAACCCCTTGTTCATATCACGATCAATTGGAGAGTACCTAAAATCCAAGCTGGAGGCACTCAATCACCTCTTCACCACTTCCCTCTCAACTTGTCGTCAAAGCAATGACCGGTCCCACCTCCGCTGTGGATGGAGGAAGGTTGTAGGTTTGCGGTTACTGACAAAGGAATGGGTGATCTCCTCTTAACCAAAGAAGAGTGGGCATTAGGGGTGACAGAACATGGCTGGTCCTCGGTAGTAGAAAGAGAAGGATGGCGGTCAGAGGGGTATTGACGGTGGTTTAAGAGCATGGTCGCTGGTGCTCTGTGACCGGAGAGGTCGGCAGAAATTGAATAATTGATACGGTTTTCTCGTAGCTGCAAAAATCGAAATCGGGTCTGAATCGGTTTTCGAGAGAGTCACTCGAATTAAACCGATTCATAAAAAATCGGTTAAGAATCAGTCCAAATCGATCGTATACAATAATTTTACAACTCGTAACATAAATACGTAAAATGAAGATTTAGTCTATTTTTTCAACACAAAATCAATACTATCTGCAACCAGTGCAGGATCTGAATCCACCAAACTTAAAAGTAAAATTTGCAGCACTTGGAAGCTCTAAGAAAACCTCGTGTACAGCAATACCAACATTATATACAACTAACCAAAGCTTTCAATTTCACCACAATCACAATCACAATTTCACCGCAAACAACAGCATCGACATTGCCTGCAACTAACTCGAAACTTCAATTCACACAAGCAAAAGTTCCAAAAAAACTACTGTAAGAGAGGACAACTTGAGATGGTACACTCATTCACACAATGATACAATGCACAATGGATAGCCAAGAAAAGTTAGTGATATAAAAGAATTAGATGAATCAAACAGAACGCCAATGCAATTTCACCAAGATGCTGCAATTAAACCAAAACCAAAAAAACCAACGGCAGAACAATGAAGTGGGGGGAAAACTCAGACAAAGGGGGGGTGTGTGGTGGAGGGTGGCCAAGGCACACTGGAACAGGGCGGAGGGAGGGGAGGCAAAGGGGGGGCGGTGGGGGGAGGTCGAGGCACACCATTGCACAGGGGGCAGGGAGGAGGGAGGGGCGAGGCGAGAGGCAAAGGGGGCGGTGGTGGAGGGAGGCTGAGGCACACAGGGCAGTGCGGAGGGAGGGGTGAGGCTGGAGGCAAAGGGGGCGGCGGCGGACGGAGGCTTAGGCACACAGGGCAGGGCGGAGGGAGGGGCGAGGCCGGAGGCAAAGGGGGCGGCAGCGGAGGCAGGCCGAGGCACACAGGGCAGGGCGGAGGGAGGGGCGAGGCCGGAGGCAAAGGGGGCGGTGGCGGAGGGAGGCTGAGGCACACAGGGCAGGGCGGAGGGAGGGGCTAGGCCGGAGGCAAAGGGGGCGGTGGTGGAGGAAGGCCGAGGCACAACTAGGCACACAAGGGCAGGGCTGAGGGAGGGACGAGGCAAAGGAAGCAGCGGCGGAGGGAGCCTGAGGCACACGGGGGGCAGGGCAAAGGGAGGGGTGATGTTGGAGGCAAACAGGCAGGGAGGAAGGAGGGTTGAGGCTGGCCACTGGAGTCAAAGAGGGCGGCGGAAGTGGGAGGCCGAGGCACACAGGGGCAGGGTGGAGGGAGGCCAAGGCACACCGAGGCAGATGGGGGCAGGGCGAAGGGAGGGGTGATGACGGAGGTAAACAGGGCAGGGTGGAGGGAGGGATGAGGCTAGCCACTGGAGTCAAAGGGGGTGGCAGTGGTTGGAGGCCGAGGCACACGGGGGTAGGGCGGAGGGAGGGGCGAGGCCGGAGGCAAAGTGGGTGCCAGCGGAGGGAGGCCGAGGCACACAGGGGCAGGGTGGAGGGAGGCCAATGCACAAGGGGGCGGTGGCGGAAGGACAGAGGCCGGAGGCACAGGGGGTAGTGGCAGAGTGGAGGCTGAGGCACACGGGGCTGATTTAGGTTTATAAAATTTCATTTCCACTTTTACCCATGCATAATAAATTTATTCATTAACATACTTAGGCTATTTTTGTTATTTACCCATACAAACTGATTCTTTTCGATTTACTCCGATTTGAAATTGCCCGTGAATCAGTTAAAATCGGCCTGAATTGGTTGACTCAACGACCATTTTTTAAACTAACCGATTCACCTGATTTATTGGATCGTATGTCTTCCAATCCAATTTAAATTGGCTGATTCCGAGTGGAATTGGCCGATTTGTGCAACTATGGGTTTTCCTTATGCTTTGCAAATCCTCGGGAAAGGAATACTTTCCTTTGCCAATTGAAGCGATGGCACCATACAATGAAAATAAGCTCTTAATGGTGAACCAATTCTAACCGTTTATATTCTAGTCAAATTGGTCAGATGGAATCGGCCAATTCATGAACCGATTTCCTGCCAAAACAATTACCGCCATTTTTTACAAGATTTTAACCTAGTGGAGTAAAATCGGTCAATTTTTGTAAATTTAGTTGCAGATGTATTCATTATAATTTATATCCGAGTCAATCTGGAACCGTAATTGATTGTAGGTTGGATTAGGGACGTGGGATAGGTTGTTGGCCACGGGCTAAGTAGGACTCGTGCTAGGTAGCTAGACACGGGTTGAGTGTAGGAATTTCAAGGATACGGTGGTGGAGAGGGCAGCAAAGTGGGCGGAGATAGTGGTGGAAACGGTGTTGGCGTGGAGACGATGAAAAATTCTTTTGTCATTGCATCCCACCCTGTTTTCCTTAACTCTCAACTTAAACCGACCTAAGACCCGGCCAACCTAATATTTTAAACCAATACCCTAGAGGTAAAGTTAGTCATAGGGATATAGTTGTCATCTAAATTTTATTTCCCTCCCACAGGTAATATATGAAATTCTGTCCCTCCCATACATAAATAATAAATTCAGGTGTCACCTAGAAGTAATTATCTCTTTTAATTGTATATTAAAATTCAGGCTGAATAATGAGATAGGTAATAAAAATTTAATTTCTTGGATATAGACTCTAATTGATTTTAAACATAAATCTTAATTGAACGAGAAGATAAACTATAATAATTTGATTTTTGTAATATATTTTTTAAGAGGCAAGTAGACTGAATCTTGTTAATAGGAAGTTAAAAATTAAGCTTCAGTCGGGTTTGCGTCCTTGACCTTATATAGTGGGAGGTGTTATTATTATTAGTTGTTTATAGAAAGTTAGAAACTCAAGTTAGCCGGGTTTGAACCCATGACCCTTCACAGTGGGAGGTATTTTTATTACCAGTATTGAAATTCTCTTTTATTAATAAGAGAAGATTTGATTTTTTTAATGCATTTTTTTCAAAGCAAGTAGACTGAATCTTGTTAATTGGAAGTTAGATATTTTATTTGAACTATATTAACTTGTTATCATGATAGATATTTTGGCATGATACCGGAAAATCAATTACATTTATTAGATAATCTAAGTATGAAAGTTTATGCTTTATTACTTCCGTTGTGGCATTCTTTCCCTGTAGAACTTATACTATTTTATGGATTATATTTTTATTATACGTTATGATATAAATAGATTTATCATTAAACCACCAATTAGGTAATTAATTTACAAATCATATCACTAAGGTTTGTTTGTTAACATGAAAATAGTCTAAATGACATCACATTTTTAAAACAGTCAACCAACTAAATGTCGAAAAAATTGATATATTTTATATACAAGGTAATATCAACTAAATTATTTTGTAACTTAATTAAGTATGATTATATTTATGGAGGAGATTAAGATAATCATGATTATTTTTGAGTGTGCGAACTCATGTGCACTCCCATATGTTAATAATTTTCTCACGTTTTCTTAGCTCAAGAGATAAGAAAAAGGGGAACATTTTTTGTATACAGGAGAGCATCCAGGTGACATACTTGATTATAATCATAAATAATTTTAATACAAAATACAATAAGTATGTATTAAGTTTTCTTAAAAATATATTACATACATACTAACTTTTTAGTAAGGTTGATGATGTAAAATTTTCGTGTCATTTATATCTATTTCATACTAATCAAAATGAAACATTAGTAATTTAATTATGTACATTCAAATAGGGTAGTTTATTTGTTTATTTTAGTAGCATTTCGCCTTGACCTGTGACTCTGATCGGGTTGTCGTTACAATGGGATTATTGGGCTCCAGTATAATTTGTGGTCCTGTGTGTGTAATGGTCTTGAGGGAGAAAAGTATTTGTATAAGTAGTGGCTTAGACCCAATTCCAATTGCAAACTTAGCTATATGTTGATATTAGATTCCCATTTGAGTGAGCCGGTCGCTGACAGCCCCCATGTCCCCTCTCCAACCACCTTTTGTTACCCAATTCTCCGTTTCTTTTCTTGGTCTCTTAGGGTATTAGAGGTAACACACATGTATTTGTTACAGGTCAAGGATGTCCTAGGGTTTTATTGTTCAAGACTCTTGTAAAGTTGTAAACAAGACAGCTTTTAAGCTCGATTTAACGTGTTCAACCCAGTTTTACCAACCGCTTCAATTTAAAATTAAATAAGTAAGTTAAAATCATTCATTTGATTAAAAAAGTACAAAATTGTTAAATTAATAAGACCAAACTTAAATTAAAATATGTCTATTTTAGTGGAAGGATTTTTTTCACAAGAAAGTCATTAAGGAGAAAAACCACACAGTTCTATACATGTACAAAAAAGGGTGGTTAACTTTCCTTCTTAAAGAGTACCTGAGGAGATTTTACTCAATATAATATATATGGATTTATGTTTTGGGGCGGAGTAAGCTTTCAATAAACTCATGGAGGTATTGGGCAGAATGAAAATCAGCTCTAAGGTCGAGATGGAATTGGATCTCTGGTAGGAAATGCTGCAGAAAATATTACAGTGAACCTGATATAGCAGCCCTTTAATTGGACTATATCACCATAATTAATGGAGCTTCCCTCCCCACGCTCGATCACCAGCTCCTTGCCCTTGCTCTGTTTAGAGCTCTGCTTCGCCGGCGCCATCCTGCTGACCAGAACCTGCAACAATGATCACTGCAACCAATCAATGGCGGTTGGAATCAGATGAAGATCATCTGATTCCAAGGGTTTCCAGGAACTCTTCCTGAAGATGCGGAGCACTCAACAATTCTCAAATTTCAATTCAAAAGTCATAACCGAATTCTGTTACACATTTCAGTTTTATAGCTATCCCGCCCCTTTCCCTCATTCAAGAATTGGAAATTACACTTTTACCCATACTCTATACCCTCCCTCTAACAATAGTCATACCAATACCCTCCCCATGAGGCACAACCTTGTCCTCAAGGTTACAAAGATACACATGTTACCCAGAACAATTTTCCATCTGCGAGACAGCTGGGAGAGAAAGATGGACGTGAGCATCTGCAGCTATCGAAGCCTTCAATTGAGAGATGTGAAAGACATTATGCAATTGGGAATCATCTGGAAGCTGCAACTGATAAGCAACCTGACCAATGCGCTTGATAATTGGAAAGGGACCATAAAACCTTGCCGCTAATTTGTTTGATTTCTTTGTTCTCAAGGAATGTTGTCGGTATGGCTGGAGTTTCAGATACACTTGCTGTCCGACCTGGAACTCAGCATCCCGTCTCCTGAGGTCATGGTAATGCTTCATCCTCAGCTGTGCAGATGCCAAGTTGTCTTTCAATTCTCTTAACAGCTGATCCCTGCTTCTGAGTAATCCATCCACTTCGGTTGTTTTAGCTGTGCCAGGTATGTAAGATAGCAATGTGGGCGGCGGCATATTGTACACAGCTTCAAAAGGACTCATGCGAATTGCAGATTGGAAGCTGGTGTTATAACAGTACTCCGTCCACGGCAGCCATTTAACCCACGTGTGTGATCTATCAGCTGAAAAACATCTCAGATATTGCTCCAACACTTTGTTTATTGCTTCAGTTTGGCCATCTGTTTGGGGGTGGTAAGCTGAACTATAATTGAATGCTACCCCCTGTAATTTGAATAACTCATTCCAAAAGGAACTCGTGAAGGTTGGATCTCGATCACAAATTATGGATGTTGGCATTCCATGCAATTTGAAGATTTCCTCAAAGAACAACTGAGCAATCTTTTGGGCTGTAAATGGATGAGCAATGGGAATGAAATGGCTGTATTTAGAGAGTCTGTCCACCACTACGAATATTCCATCCTTTGCATTACTTCTTGGCAATCCACTAATAAAATCCATACTAATGGAGGTCCAGATTTGCTGTGGAATAGGAAGTGGTTGTAATAATCCAGCTGGTGCTACTGTTGAACTTTTAAATTGTTGACAAACATCACATTGCTGCAAATAGTTTACCACGTCCTTGTACATTCGTGACCAAAAGAAGA